>CM038218.1:120989109-121155664 GCA_021442155.1 Cymbidium sinense
GACCTCTTGACAATTTGATGAAGAGAGTAAGGATTGAATGTCGATATAATTTTAAGAAGGCAGGTGGAATAGTAGATAAGACACTACCCAGAGATTTCGCCCTCGTTTTGTGAGGACTTTAGATCAGTTGGGTTTTCAGCATGGCATTATAGTTAATTACCCCTCCCAATAAGTGAGAGAGAACTTTCGATTAAGGCTAGTCATTAAATCGCTTAATGCGTAGCGTATAGTAGCAGCATATGGAGTTTTAGAATTTAAGATTATGAAATTCATCATTTCAGCTTAAACCGGATGGTTGGGGGAATGATGACGTGCCCGATCTAGATCTCATGGTTCCGTCATCTCGGTATCACGGTCCACTACATAGTCGAGGAGGTAGTCGACCCGGCGACCAAAGGATCCTTATCAAACATACTTCGTCGTCAAGAAATCCTTGGACTGGGGTGATGTTTGTCTAAGGAGACAGGCTTAATTCTATATTAGCTAAGGGAGGGTTTTTTGCCCTATCATATATACCCTATGATTCACAACTCAAAGGCGGAATTGGAGCATATGCTACGGCGTGATCGTAATATAATGGAGTCTTCGGCCAAACCACGTCGAAGGACTCTAGTGTAAGCGTATTATATAGCCTCAAGTCATGCGGTCAGGACGCGTCCTTAGCAATGAGAGTGAACATAGTAGAACAATTGATTTGACTTTGGCTCCTTTGTGAACTAGAATTTTCTTAATTTGTCACCTCCAACAAACAATTATGGAAGGTGGATAGAATAGAGTTTATTTTAAACTTTTAAAGATAGAATTTCATTTCAGCAGTTTTTTAGATTGATACTTAATTTGGGTTAATTTGATTTGAAATTATAATCACATTTTGATGAAAATGTCTCCTCCGATTAAAATCACCATTCAACACAACTAATTGATTAATTTGAATATATTTAAGAGCTTTAGATCCTGTAAACTCTACTTAGCTCCTAACAGTAATCACATTTTGAATGAAATGTCTCCTCCGGTTGAAATCACCATTCAACACAACTAATTGATTAATTTGAATATATTTAAGAGCTTTAGATCTTATCAACACTGCTTAGCTCCTAACAGAGGATCAAATCTACTGTCACATGACAAAATTAGCTTCTCAAATATTTTAATAAGCTGAAAATTTTATAATAGATTTTTAGGTTTTGTTAATCAAGACACAGTCCTAAGCATCCTCACACACTTGAATCTAAACATTCAGCATAGTTTCAGGGCACATTTGGGTATTTAATAATTTATATAATTTTATTTTTAAATCATGAGATTAATTTTATATTTTCATTTAACTCTAACTTAGCCTGCACAGCCTTTTCAGATATTAAAATTTGCACTTTAAATCTTTATGTCCGAGCACATGCAGGTGTATCTAAGAATGCTTTAATTAATTTCTTTTGTTCGTTTGTACAAATTGTTATGAATCCGGAGGCGTAAAAGACATTATAGATTTTAAAATATTACTCACACTTGGATTGCTTGTTGAATTTTTCAATTCTCAAATATCATTTGGCTTACAGTCTTTCCAACAGGTTGCTCATCTTTAGTGAAAATCTCTTTTGAAATTCATTTGATTTTCACCTCAACTTGAAGATAACACTCAACAAATTTCATATGTGCCAATTTTATGTTCAATGGACGCCTTCTTCAGAAATCCATTTTAAATTAGACATTCCAATATATGGATTACATAAGGAGACTTATTCTTTATAAATCTCACTTTAAGGTTTGAATTGAGCTCTATCTCATTTGAAAATTAACCTTCTAGCTTCATGTAACCTCCTCATAAGCATAACATGAATTCAAAATTATATTTGCACTTGGCTTATTCAATTTCAATCATTTTCACACATGATAGAACATAAGCCACAAGATTCAATTAGTTCTTCTTAACTAATTAACCATTAACCCTTATAGTTTACTATAAAATGTAAATGAGTTATCAAGCTTCATCATCATTCTCCAAGCTTAATTGTATTCAATTTAAATCACTTTTAATTCACTTGGAATAAGTTATAATAACTTTAGTGTGCTAACCTCCATATGTGTGACATAAGTCAAAGTCAAGCCTACAAATCGAATTCGACGGACTTCGGAGGTGACAGTGCGTAAATTGAGGCTCAAAATGCACTGGACGTCATCGAAAATGATCGAAACGACCTCCGATCGACGAACAGACTTTGCCGTTGCATTCAAAATGTCAAAATTGATCGAAATATAAATATTATAAAATCTAACGATCAATCGATTAAGCGTTCAAGCTATTAATATGTCGACGCATATATCGGAGCCGAGAAGCTGTGACGATGTTCGAACAATCTCAATTCATGAAATTGATTATGTTGTTGGCTTCAAAATGTCAAAAACTATCAAATGAGACCATCCACGCTCAATTCAGACGAGTCTGTGCAAATATCGAATGATTTGAAGTGATAGTGTGCAAATCGAGGCTAAAATGCACAGGACACCACCAAAATAAACTCAAATGACCTTCGATTGATGAACGGACTTTATCATCACGTTCAGAATGTTGAAATTGGCCATGATATAAATATTGCGCAATGATGTGATCAGCGCCGAGTTGTCAACTTGTACTATGCGTATATAAATTAGGAGATCTGGCAAGCCAAAGCGACCCCGTTCGTAAAAATGATAGTGATGTTAGCTTTAAAACATCGAAATATATCAAATGAGACTATCCGCGCTCAATTCAGACGAGTCTGTGCAAATGTAGAATAATCAGAAGTGACAGTGCGCAAATCGAGGGTGAAATATACTAGACGTCGCCAAAAATAACTCAAATGACCTCCGATTGATGAACGGACTTCACCATTGCATTCAAAATGTCAAAACTAGTTAGAATATGAATATTGTATAACTTGATGATTAGCAAACTGGCAGTCATCAACAGTCATGCTCGAGGGTCGGGGAGGTCATGACGAGGATCAAATGACCTCCGTTCACAAAATTGATCATGCTATTGGCTTCAAAATGTCGAAATCTATCAAGTAAGATTATTCGCACTCAATTTGGATGAGTCTGCATGAAAATCGGCATCGAAAGCGATCGCGCATTTTGGCGAAATAACTCAATTTGGCGTGCTTGGCGAACAGATCGGTAAGCGGTGCGTCATTCATTCATATGATGATTACCTTAAATTGATATATATATTGACTATGTGAGTTTACTGGTGCATAATTCACATTAAAACCGTTTAATCAATTTAAAATTTATTTAAAATTCTTAAATTATCCTCCCCTATGCTCAACCGTTCCCCCTCTTTCTCCCATATAGTTTTCCTTCAACTGCAGAAAATAAAGAAGAAAAAGGACGGTTGGTTTTTTTTTCTCCCCTCTTCTCATTCTCACGTTCAGGCTCTTCTCCCCTTTCACGCTCTGCTAATTTTTTCTTCATCTCACCGCGTCCCGTTTCACGAGCCGCTGTTGGGCTGCACTGCCGTTCCACCAGTCTGCCGTTCCGCAAACTTACTTGTTGTGATCTCCGGGCGTCAAGAGCGCTATCTGACCCATCTCATGGTGGGATCGTTGCACCATGCTCTGCACCTCTGTTGCTAGTGATTCCTCAAATGATCCGCGTTGATCATCTCGTTCACCAGCCAGGTTCATCCATGCGATACACTGCTGCCTCATGTTCGCGCTTGCCTCTGTTGTTCTCACCAGGCTCCGGTTGCCGTAATATTATCCAAGTGCAAACCACTAGCCTGCGCAATTATGGTCGCTGCTATCCAGTGCTAGACACTCCAGCCCGAAAATAGGAGACAATACCTTTAAATCACCTTTCTTCATTTTTTTGTCTTATTAGAATCTTGTTTCATTGATGGTCTTATCATCATTGTAGCGTTAGTAATTAAAAATTTCTTCAAAACATTGTGATTGCGTGTTGTTCAATTCAAATTCAATACTTGATATATATATATTGATAAGGAGATAAATGTTCTACGTTAAGCAATTGTTTCTTAATTATCTGTTCTTAACTCAAAAGTAGATGAGCATATGGGTTATGGGTGATAATATAATGAGTCTTATTGGCACCATTTGGAATAGGATTTCACTCTTCAACTATCGTGGAGCCTCTTGGCCCCATTATAACAGTGCCTCACAAGAGATGATTGAGGTACACATAAGTTGATAGGATCTAAAGCTCTGAGAAGTTCTTTAAATCTTATTGTTTAATGTCTTATCTAAAGTTATTAGTCTATATAAACGTATTATGAAAAGAACCAATATGAAGTTTTGTGCCCTATCAACCACACGATTAACTATATAGATTCTTTTAATATGAAATAAGTCATATATACATTTATATAGACTTAATTTGATATGTTTACATCGAAATAGTAAATTTTTCTTATCTAGACATGGAAGTAGTATAAATAAATATTACACTTTATTTGTCACCCCGATCAAACTGGTCATAACTACTATATGCTATTGTTTAGTGTTGCTTAATATAATGGAGCTAAAGTAGTGAGTCATTATCGTAATATAATGAAGGGGGACAATAAGAATGATGCTAATTCTTCTTGCTCTCCTTTGGTGAGAACTTTAGATATGGTTCTAGGTTTCATAAAGCATGAAACCCATAGTTAATTACTCTCAAGGTGAGAGAACTTTGATTAAGGCTAGTGTTGAAGCTTAATGCATAGTAGCATATGGAGTTTTAGAATTTGGATGTGAAATTCATCATTTCAACTTAGACGGATAATCCAGCAATATGATCCACTAGTCACTTTGAAAGGTAATGAAGGAAAGTATCCCCATCAAAACATATCATGGTCAAGAAATCCTTGTGACTAGGGTGGTGTTTATCTAAGGAGATAGTCTTAAGTCTACACACGAGGGTTGTTTGCTCAGTATAAATGATTAATCAAACGAGAGCCATTAAGAGCATCTGAAATGTCTTGATCTATAATGGAGTTCTTGGAAACCAGTCAGAGGACTAGATGTCTTCAATTTATAGATGATAATATTTTAAACTACTATATGAAATGTCATAGATGAACTCTTTGTACAGCACCATCGAATAACATGGATCGAGAACTGAACTTGTTTATGAAGAAGAGACTTCATAGAAGTAGATATAAGATGGATCTTCAATCTCTGAAGAGGAAGAAGGTCAAAATGAGAAAGAGTCATGAGAGTGAAATTTATATGGTTGAACGAAATGATTAGCATGGTACGCTTTTATAAATCGTCGTTCACAACAGCTTGCCAAATGCATAAGGAGAATAGGAGTTCTTCCACAAGATGAAAAGGAGCGAAACAACAACAGAAAGAAGAAGTAGAAGAGCACGTACTTTTTTTATGACACTTGGTAGAGAGCAAAGATAAATCGACATCAAATGGAAGTCAAAGATAAAAAATTGCATAGCTTGGTACCAAGATGAATGATATGATGGTACAAATGAATATCATGATGGATATATTGCGAGAAGAATATCACATCAAATGCACATTTTTTTGTATCCTAATCTAATAATACAACTATACCATTACTCTAGTACCTCAAGCTCTATATGTTACACATAAGAAGATGAGGAAGTTAACCAACTACCTCTTCAAACGATAATTCAAAATATGGCTATCACACCGAGAATGGCAACAGTTGCTCAACTAAAAATAATAATCAATGAAAAGATAAAGGTCGTTATAACTTCAGAGCAAGCTGAAAAGTGGGTTAGTAAGGGTCACCTTACCCAGCTGAATATGATCAAGTGTCATACCTGAAGGGTTACTTGGTGCTGAAATTTAATATTTTAAGCTTGAAAAGCAACATCTAGCCAATTAAGGCTACTTGTGGTAAGAGGGAATGACGATGCTACTTTTCATCGGTTCATTACTGACCTGAGTGGTATGTAGAATATGATTGATTAAAACCTTTGATGAATTATAGATAATATTCATGAAGAGGTTCGTAAAGAAGATAACAATCGCCGCCTTGAAAAGGAGAAAAGATGAGTCAATGACAAAATTCATAAATCGTTGGTGTAGCCTAAGTATGAAGTGTGAGCAATAATTGGAAAAAGAAAATATGATCCAATTGCTAATGTACAATATTGATGATAAAATGGCACCATTTCTATGTATGGTATGATTGTAATATTTGACTTGCTTGATAGGGTGGCTAAATTTGAAAAGTTGAATTGCCTAAGTCTAATTTATGAGATAAAGAAAGAAATAAACCTTGAGACTCAAGAAGAAATGAAACTCATGCCACTTCCTATAGCTCAAATGGTGAAAAGCGGTAATATATAATGTGGATAAAGGCCAATGTACAATGATAAGGGAAAGAAAACTATTCTAATCCATAGCCAAAATTGGTATTAGGAGACAATGATAAACCTCAGACTTTTCCAAGTGGTGGAGAGTGTCCAAAATAAGTAACAAGTGATAATGAGCGAATGCGGCCATCTCTTAAAGAAAAGATGAACAAAGATTATTCCTTTAGAAGGGACTGTGGCTAAATTATTTGACAAAGCGGTCAAAGTTGATTACGAGAAATTAAAAGACCTGAAGAAGTTGATCAAGTCAATAATCCAAGCTATTATCCTTATCATTGAATGATCAGTCATCCTATTGAAGATTGTTATGCCTTCAAAGATTGGCTGGAAAAAAGTATCGATGGGGTGAATTTACATTATCCGACAGTATTCTGGTCAACCAAAAAAGAGAGTCTACAAGGATGATTACGTCCTCTCTCGTATCATCCATCAAAGACAAAAAGAAGGAGAAATCAGTTCAGACTGAAGAATGGGAAACTGTAGTCTCTAAAAAGACCGTGAAAATATTAAAATAGCTAAAAGGCGTCCCTAGTGTTAAGTGGAAATCACCACTTGAACCTATACTGGACTTAAAAGAGTTGCCTAAACCAAGCATTTGGGCTTCTCAATGGTATTTTGATAAGGCTACTTCATCAGAGTACAAGGAGCAGTCTACTAAATGCAGGCCTCATAAATTAAAGAAGTCGACTAAGAAAAAGAAGATCAAGAAGAGAACTACAACTCAAAAGATTATTAATAATTTAGAGGAGTATCACCAGCCAACAAGATAACCATTTAGGCTTGTATGCTTTAAACTTTGTATTATCGAATGAATGAAGAAGATAATGGTGAATCTTGTCCGGTAGAGACATGTCAAATCATTTATGTGATATATGTTCTTGACATCGTTACTCCAAAATGAACAAGGGTAGTCAGAATGTCGACCAACCCATCAAAATTTTATCGAAAATAAGAAGAGCACGAGAGAGGTTAACATCTAAATTTTGTTTAATGACTCAACAAGATAACTTTATGAAGATTTATGTTTTCCGATGGAGAAGAGTCAAACTCATCGATATCATCGTATGAAATGTATGAAGTTGAAAAATGAGTCTATCTTTTGGTCAATCCTCCAATAAGAAGAATTTGAAGAAACTACCTCTTCAAAAGAATTTGAGCAAGATAAGGTGATTCAAGTTCAGTTGAGAAGTGGACTTACCACCTTCATCAAAGAGAATGTAAATAAAGACAAAGGCAAATAAAGTCAAAGATATCATTCCCAAAAATCTAAAATAAAGCCTAAATCAAAAAAAAATTATAATATTCTATCACATTTGAAAGATCCACACACTTAATATGTATGAGGCTCTCTTGTCAAAAGACCTCAGAAACTTTGATATGATCATCTAGAGTTATGAAGCTTACTTTGCTAAAATGCATGATTGAATCATTGCAAACTCAAGATCTCCCAATACATTTTTAAGAAGATCTTATGTTGGGTGAGATCACAACCATCTCTATATGTTATGAGAGTGATGGCATCTCAATCAATCGAATATTGATTAATCCAAGTTCTTCTATCAATCTTATGAGTCTAAAAGCATTAAGAGGATTATCACTTGATATCTAACATCTTGAGAGAGATAAGTTGATGGTTCATGGTTTCAATGAGAAATGATAGAAAATCCTGGGCTCTTTTATTCTCCCATTCAAGTTTAGATTTTATATCTGAAAAGTTTCATGTAATCGATCATCATCATTTAGAGCTCTCTTGGTGAGCCATGGTGCATGAGTATGACATGGTCCCATCAACTATGCATCATGTATGAAGTACCTAAATATGGAGAAGAATTCAAATTCTTGGTAACAACCATTCTCGTCCATGAAGCAAAGATCTATGAAGATGCAAAATATTTCATCCCAAAGAGCCAAGTGAACCTCTTGAAGCGGTAGCATCCACTTGAGAAAAAAAGCAACTTCAAGGTGAAAGAGCAAAACAAAGAGGAAAGAAAGAAGGTCATGACTTTCCTAAAACTTGATTTGCACCTAAATCAAGAAGATCAGTTCCTCATTTGGGAAGTGATACACAAGAAGAAGATATTTGTCAAACCTAAAGGAACTTATAAGCTTTCAAGAAAGATAAAGTATGAAATAAGTGATTCGATTATATGACTTTGAATCTACTTATAAAAAAGTTTGATGGCATCAAGAAGGATAGCTCATTTGGGTAGATGACTCCCTCAAAATTATACCCATCCCTCAGTAGTACTTCAAAGAAATTACTCCATTGGAGGTTCATAACATTGAAGAATTGATAACATTCTATGTGTTGTTGTTGAGTGAGAGTGGCAGAACAGGAACTCTATTTTACAAATCTGAAGAGTCTCGACCTCACAATTTTGATCATACTCATGAAAATTACGATGAGATAATCCCAATACCAATATACTATCCACAAAATTGAAGAATGATGCATAAGCTTGGAATTCATATTGGAACTACTAAACATAGAACTCAAATCTTTAATAGATGTGGAGCCAAAGAAGTCCTCAAGCATCATGAAGAAGTGATAAGTTTATAAAGGTCTTGGGTTCATCCACAAATCTCATCAAAATAAAGCCTGTTATAATACAATAGAAGCCGAGATCAAAACTAATAGTGATGAAGAAGATGATCTGCATGAAATCCTTCTTACAAATGCTGTAGAAGTAGAAGCCAAGCACAAGAACTCGATGGTGGACAAACTACTATGGATGAACTCAAAGAAATCAACCTAGGAGTGAGGATCCATCCGTCCTACTTTTGTCAGTGCCCTTCTACCTGGTGAGAAAGTCGAAGAGCCTAAAATGCTACTTTGTGAATTTAGGGATTGCTTTGTCTGGACATATTCTAAAATGCTAGCTTATCCCTGATGTAAGTTCATATAAAATAAAATGCAGATACATTAAGAAGCTCTTAGGCAATGAGATTGGAGATTGAAGAATAGGTAATTACAGAAACTAAGAAGTGATGAGCTTCATCAGGAAGAAGTATATCATTAGATATGTATTATCCCAGTTAGGAAGAAGAATGGCCAAATCCGTCTCATTGACTTAGACCTAAATAAGGCATTCTCAAAAGATGACTTTCCGCTTCCAATATCAGAATTACTAGTGGACAATACTTCCAACTACGACATGTTCTCATTCATGGATGGATCATCGGGATACAATCAAATCAAGATGGCTCTTGAAGATGAGAAGCACACATCATTTTGGATGTCAATTGGTATATACTGCTACACAGTAATGCCTTTTGGCTTGAAAAATGCTAGAGCTACATATCAAAGAGCCATGACACGTATTTTTGATGTGCTGATTCATCAGAAGGTGGAATATTATGTTGACGATTTGGTGGTGAAAAGCTTAAATCGTGAAAATCATTTTGAAGACTTGAGAATTGTATTGGAGAGAATCAGAAAATATGATCTCAAGATGAATTCTCTAAAATGTGCATTGGTATCCTTTGAAAATTCTTGGGTATATAATGCGTTAGGAGGTGAAATTGATCCGCTAAATCAAGGCAATTATGGAGATGCCTCCAAAAAAGTTTGTGTCTCCATTCTTTACAAGGGCTTCATCGATTTATATCAAACTATCGATCGTCAACCATTTGCAAGGTTGATGAAGAAGGATGCTCCATTCAAATGGGACAAGGTGCCAAGCCTTCAATAGCATTAAAAGCTATACTTAAATCCACCAATCCCTTGCCTACTCGAAGCCCTCATTCTATACACAATGCATTAGAAGAGTCCCTTGAGCATTATTGGCACAACACAATGAAGAAAAAAAGAATGCTCTTTATTATATCAGAAAGATTGAAATGAGATACTCTCGATAGAGAAGCACTATTTGCATTGATCTTTGTCCAAAAGCTCATCATTATATGTTATCTCAAGATTACCCTCATCTCAAGATCGATCCAAGTACTTGATAACAAGACCGGATTGTGTTGGCAAGATGGGCGGTATTGCTTTTGATATCACATACGTTAGTGAAAGCGTGAAGGGACAAGTCTTAGCATATTTTTTTTCGCACATCCCATCCCTGGACTCTTCTCTTAATGATGATTTGCTCGATGAGCAAATTATGCTCATGAAAGAAAAATCACAAATTTGGGAAATATACTTTGATGGAGCCTCATCGATCAAACAAGTCCAACCTCTAAATTTCCCAAGGGCAAGAGCAGAATCACATCATCTCTTCATAGAAGGAGGGATAATGAGATGATCATATGGATTGATAAGCCAAGAACTAATAATGAATATGAAGCATTAGCAGTCTTGAAGAAGCTATTTTCATAGACATTCAAAACTTGAATATTTTTGGCGATTCTCAACTTATTATAAATCAAGTACTTGGCATCTATAAAATCAACAAGCTTGAGTTAGCTTTATTACAAACAAGTTCTTGAAGCTTATGAAGTTGATACCAAATATCACACTAACTCGAGTCTCGATCCGAGAATAAAGCGATTGTTTTGCAAAATTAGCTAAAAATGGCAAGTATGAATGGTGATTATGTCATGATCGACATATTTACTGATAAGTTCTAGAGCGAAAATCAATCCACATGGTAGAGGGTTACAAATTTGACCCAGGATATGACTCAAGTTGCTCCTCATACTCCCAAAGTTAACAAGTTGTACCAAGAAGAGCTAAGAATGACATTGCTTTAAAAAAAAAGTGTGAAGCCTTTTGTAGAAGAGCCACATGATTGGAGGCAACCCTTCATCTACTTTAAAGAAGGAAATTACCAAATAATAAATCATTTGTAGCTCAAAGAAGAGAATGTTGTTGCTATGCTTTCAATAATACTTTATATCTGATCCTTTGAACAAATATGGCTATGATGCCTAAATGCGAGATGCTAGCAAAGTGATGGTTGAAGTTCATGAAGGACTTTGTGGTGCATAAGTCCCAAGATGGCGGTAAAGATCAAAAAGGATGGGTTATTATTGGCCATCTATGGTGAGACTATATAATCATGCTAAGAGGTGTCATGAATGTCAAGTACATGGGAATATAATCCATCAACCTCCAAATCCATTACACCAACAATAGCATCTGGCCATTCGAATGTTGAGATGTAATTGGACCAATTGATCCACCATGTGGTTTGGACATTCATCCTAAGCGTGATTATTTCTTCAAGTGGGCTAAAGTTGTTCCAATTAAACAAGTTATTGCTGACCAAGTAATCAACTTCTTCACACATAATATGGTCTATAGATTTGGAGTATCGCGTTGAATAATTTCTAATAATGGCATAGCATTCAAAAGTGCAAAGATTTATAGATTCGTCGATCAACACAAAATTGATTTGTGATACTCTTCAATATACAATCCAAGAGCAAATGGTTTGCGAGGCCTTCAACAACATTGGTCAAACTAAGAAGATTCTCACTAAAAATAAAAGAGAATGACATACCAAGCTAATAGACTATGGGCATATCAACTACCTACAAGATGTGACTAAAGCCACTCCATTCATTTATTTGGAATGAAAGTTCTTGCTTCAGTTGAGTTCCCTTCACTTCGAGTAGCCATCTAATACAGTCTAACTGAAGATCAAAATGCTCATTTGAGAATGGAGGAACTCAATGTGATTGATGAAGTTAGATTATAAGCTCATCAAAATTTGCAAATTTATCGAGTAAAGATGTCTAGGAATTTTAACCATACGGTGCGGCCTTGAACATTCCAAAAAAGAGAATTGGTCATGGTGCTGAGAAGACCAATCATTCTCAATCAAAAATTTAGTGGCAAATTTGAGCCTGGGGACCCTTTTGTCATTGAAAAGTGTATATCAAGGAGGGCATACCAACTCATCGACCTAAAGAGTGAAAGACCAATGCCACCAATTATTGGTCGATACTTGAAAAAGTATTCTACATGATGAATACATTCGTCAGGTATAATAGAAATCCCTCTGCAAGACAGGGCGCATTTTTTTAGTATGTATATTTAGGTTGACATCGTGCTTCATGCAGATCCTAAATAAATATATACACTCAAGATGAAGAACTTTTCATGAAAATTCCCACATAGGGGCATTTTAGATTTCTATACATAGATGAAATTAATGTTACATGTTAAAACCCTCTTAAGAGCATATCAATTCAAATATTGATGTATTTACGTATTTTTATCTTGAAAGTTCTTCTAAATGTACTTTAGAATTCTCCTGTAAGATAAGGGGCATTTTTAGTTTATGTAAGTTTATTTGAGTTGACATTATCTATAAAGGAGATCCTCGAATATATTCGATTCAGTTGACATCGAGCTTGATGTTGAAATCTATCCATAATTATTATTATTAAGTAGTTCTTACGAGAACAAAAGAATCTATTTTATGCATGAAAAGATAGCCTAAATGTCAAAAATTTATCTCCATTATAAAATCAGATCAAGTCAAAAGAACTCGATTTTGGAAGCTTCAATTAAATGAGTTGGAAAAACACTGACCTCAACATCTTGAAGTCTAGGACATGAATGGGTTCTAAGGTCGAACTCAACAACAAATGATGAGTTGATGATGCTCTCCTCACTAGCCGTGAAAAGGCCACATTGAAAGAGCCCTCATTTGTAATTGAAGACTAAATCACCAACCCATCACAAGTTGAAGACTTGTTAGGTAACTCAACAAATAAAAATGTGGTTGCTCTCCTCACTCAACAAGCTAGAAAAGGCGCGTGAAAGAGCCCCAATGTTATGACATCTCAATCTCAAACTAGATCCATTAGTGACAATAAGCGATAAGAGATCTTTCTACTGATCGATACCAAGACAATCTGAAAACTCTCAATTGAGCTGTCAAATCTTTATATTGCTTGTGATATTTCAATTTATTCTCAAATGATCGATCAAAGCGATCAAAATCTCCTTATCAAGTCCGTCAAAGTAGAAAATATAGGACTGAGGGAGCAATTCCATAGTTCATACAAAGCCGATGGCCGAACTAAAGGAATTTTATGGTTATTCAGTCTCTTAAAGCACACATTACTAGACTAATTACACAACATTGACCCTATATAAGCCGGGAGGTTGGGTCATCTGTATGTACCCTTCAATGAGTTCGTTAAATCAGCAAGCACAAAATTCATGACGTACATACACTTCCTGACAAGTCAATATGAATAAATCAGGTCAGTCCTTCATTAAGTCCGTTAAGCTTAAAGCTAGGACAGAAGGATTTCAAATCGACCAATAAACAATTGATGGGGTCATCAAAATAAATAAACCAATTCCTCCATCAAACCCAATCAATGAAGGTTAGGACATCACTACTTCAGAGATTGATTAAGAGTGAACATGGTAGAGAACTTTGATATTAGCTCCAAGCGAGTTTTCTTAATTTATCAGACAAGCTTAAGGTGGATGGATTAGGTTTTGATTTAAAACTTTAATGATAGAGTTTTATTTAAGTAGTTTCATTAAACTCTAGTCAATCTAATGGCAACTCTGGCCAAGCCACGCCTCGAGGACAAATAGACTTGGCAAAAGAGATAATCTTAAGTCTATCGATGATATTTTTCTCATATCTGTGTTGAGCATCTCATGATTGGAGTCGGTTTCAGATGTCTTAAACATGATTTGTGAATTACTACAGCTTAAATCAACACAAAAACGTCCTTAAGTATTGGCTATATTTACTACGTTCATGAAAAGTCACATACACCCCATTAGATAAACTATATCATCAAAAGAAAAATTTTAAGGTATATGAAGCAACCCATTTTTGTGTGGTGTAAATTTAATATATTTGTGAGGGACCTGATCATTTTTATCATGTACCTTATTTAAACTTAAATATCACACATTATAAGAGACAAATATTCACAATGCACGTGTTGTGTTACATTTGTTGAGTTGTTATCTAAATGTGTAAATTTTAACTCGTACATTTGAACCAATGAGTAAGAATTTTATAACTCGTATGGCAGAGGGTTGTGTTGATTCTTAATTGTGTTACTCGGTATGTCTCTGACAAATATTTGATGAGTTGATTCAATAGTTTTCATCACTCTATTTAATTGTTTAACATACAAATATTTAACCAAGTAGCTAAATTTAATCAAATATTTATTAAATTGCATGGCGAATTTAAATACATCAAATCATACACAATTAAGTGTGGTTCTTTTCATCAACATATATGACTTAATTTATAAGGTATACAAATAATCCATATCACCAAAACATATGTGATATTAGCTCACAATTAAGTTGAACCAAACTCATAACAACCATCAGAGAACTTTTGATTAGGTGTCATTAGATCGCAATCGTATATAGTAGAACATGTAGAGTACAATTTATATGAAATTCATCATTTAAAACCTAATGATGATGATGCTCGACTAGATCTCATGGTTCTCATCCCAAGTGGCTCTCACTTGTAGGAGGTAGTGCAATCCTCCTCAGAATACATGGGTTACGTGTAAGAAATTCTTGTACTGGGTTGGTTATTTTGTCAGAGACAATCTTAAGTCACTTAAATTTATATTTGCCCATCAAATATACTCTATGATTCCCACTCAAAAGGCCCATTAGCATCTCTAATGCGAAGTGATACTATAATGGAGCTGAAACCACTCAATCAAGGTTTGGTCATAGCTCTTCACAGTGGAGCCTCTGGTCATCATGAGGACACAGGCCACATCCTCAATACCAAAGATTGATTGAGAGTGAACATAGATATCCAGTGGCGAAGAAGGCATTTTGATTTAGATTGTAGTTTAAAACATTACTTCCACTTAGTTTACTTGTTAAGTTTTTGTAATTCTCAACTTATGCTAAATATCCACCTTCAAGGTTACGAGTGCAAATTAAGAAAACTCTATCTCACCAGCGATATCAAATCAAGTGTTTTCTTATGTTCCTCGATCTCTTCACATCACCCTGATCTCCAAGGTGGATGGATTGTTTGATACAAAATCTAATTCATCCCATAAATTGACCAAAAAGCACAACTTGAATATCCTCATTGTGAAACGGACTTGTCATTGCATTTTAGAAACAATTATCTTAAATTGATATATATATATATATATATATATATATATATATATATATATATATATATATATATATATATATATATATATATATATATATATATATATATGTGCATTTACCAATAACATTGATGGTTGGGGAATGATGAGTGCGTCTAAATCCCATGGTTTTATCCCGAAGCTATCTATTTCTTATGAGATATCCCCAAAAGGATCTTCATCGACAACACATGTTTAAATCAAATCCTAAACAGGTGTTTTTCAAGAAGACAATCTTAGTCTACGGCAGGATTTCATTGTTTGTCAAGAGACAATCTTGGCTCTGACAGAGGACTATTTTTCTCATATCTTATGATTCTCAAAAGCCATTGAGCATATATAATTAAATGATAATATAATGAGTCATTCTTAACCACCCGTCTTCGATCATAATCATCATGGAGCCTACGACCATAAGAGGAGGAGACCCATGACTTGGCATATTGAATAATAGTGAACATAATAGAACACTTGATTTGACATTGGCTCCTTTGTGAGCTAAAATTTTTTTAATTTGTCACCCCCAATAAATAGTTCTATTATGATATAATGGTGCCCTACATCGAGGACACTCATAACTGCTTCATCCATGGAATCAAGCCATGTCAAAGGACACTCACTTTGGCAAGAGATTGATTGAGAGTGAACATAGAATGATTTGACATTCTTTATCTAGAGTTTCTTTTGTCACCCCAATGTTGGCTTACTATTATTCTTGTGGTGTCTTGCACACCACCTATTTTCATCTCCTCAGATCTTGAGCACAATGAGGTCCTATAAAATAAAAAGTATATATATATATATATATATATATATATATATATATATATATATATATATATATATATATATTCATTCTGAATCCTCTATGTTGGAACCATGGGATCTAGATGAAGAACATCATTCCCCATAGTAATACTTGATTTGACACATTCTCCTTTGTGAGAGTTTTTTAATTTGTCACCCCAAACAATTGTGGAAGGTGGATGGATTGGGTTTTGATTTAAGCTTTTAATGATAATTCATTTAAAGTTTCATATTACCAATATGTGAGTTTTCAAATCAGTAAGGACATGGGGTGACAAATTAAGAAAATGTCGTATGAAATCTCTTGGGACAGAATGGATTTGAAGTGATGACATTTTGTGTTGATATCACATACGCTCTAAATAGTAACTTGCACTAAACAGTAGTATGTCTGAGAACAATCCTCTGGATGTTGGGGTGACAAATCCCAACCTACTAAACAAGTCAAAGATTGATAGTTCAAAATCAACATGCCCAAATATGGTGAGTTGTTGATGCTCTCTCACTCGCCACAAAAAAAAGATCATATAGAGAGAATTTCGTCATCTAATTATGGCAATGCAATCTCAAATCGATCCCTTAGTGATTACAAGAGGATCCAAGAGATCACTTTGATCGATGTCAAGCGTCAGATTCGCTACCTCAAATCATCTTCATATTACCGGAAAGTGATATGATATATTCTCAAATGATTCAAGCTCAGCAGATCAAAGCATATCTCCTCATCAAGTCCATCAAAGCAAAAAGCATAGGATCGAGGAAGCAATTCCATAGTTCATACAAAGCCGATGGTCAAACTAAAAGAATTTTATGATTATTCAGTTTGTTAAAGAATATATATGCTTGTGTTTAGATTAGCATGTCTATATAAACGTATGAAATTAAGGTATATGGGCTACGCATGAAAAATATTGAATCATATGTTGCCCTGACAAATATTTTTGACCTATTATTATGCGTTAAATTTAAATAAGGTACCTGACATACATTGTGCTAATCTAATGGGGCCCAACAAACTATATTTAAAATTGGTAAAGGGTTATGAACCAATTAAGTCTATATTATAAGAGACAAAGAAACACCATGGAAAAACTCCTAGTAAATTTAGATAAGGTATGTAAATTTTATAACTCCTGCAATTGAAAAACTCGTATATGTTACATTTGAAATATTTGTTGTGTTACACAATTAAGAATCTCTTAAATTAACATAACAAATGTTCACAAAAAATATTTGAAAATTAAGTCTTAAATAGTAGACTTACTGGGAGGGTTATGTATGCGGGTGTATTTAAGACACAAAACAAAGTCTACTATTTTGATACAAACCAATATGAAGCAACAAGTTTAATCATTAGATGTAGTAGCACAACTTTAGATCGGCCATACGAGCCACGTCCTTCCGCAACAGTTTCGGTGTTAGTCAAGAATTTAATTTGTCACCCCCCAAATTCGATTATATTCACATTCACAAGTCCTAAGACACCGCCGTCCCATTTTCGCTTCACCGCAATCGGGGAAAGAACATCGTCAAGAGGCAAATTCTTTTTTTGATTTTCAGCGTCGCATTCCTCACCTTTTTCCCGTTCCATTTTTGCTTCGCCTCAATCAGGGGAAGAACATCGTCAAGACATGAATTCTTCTTTCGATTTTCGATGTCGCATCCCTCAGTTTAGCCTTCCCATCTTTTGCTCATAAATGGGGAATATCGTGGAAATGGCTATGACGTGATTTTGCATGGAATGGAGGAAATAGGTTTTCGTTTTGTTTACAGATCCCCAAGACTAACCAAAGCAAAGACATCTTTAGACACTTGAAATTAAGCATTGATATGTCACACACAGACTCGTCCTTATTGTGAGAGAGTTATTGAGTGAACATGGTAGAACACTTGATTTGATATTAGCTCCTCTGTGAGCTAGAGTTTTCTTAATTTGTCACCCCCGACAAACAATTGTGAAAGGTGGATGGATTGGATTTTGATTTAAACTTTTAATGATAGAATTTCATTTAAGTAGTTTCAAATTGCTACTTAATTATGCCCGAGATGATGGAACCATGAGATCTAGATTGGGCACGTCATCATTCCTCCATAGTAGAACACTTGATTTGACATTGGCTCCTTTATAAGCTAGATTTTTCTTAATTTGTCACCCCGTCCGGCAAACCATCATCGAAGGACTAATCATGCTTCTTCATCGAAACTCTTCCAAGCATAATCAGGATATGGGTCACATCCTTACTTGCAAGAGATTGATTGAGAGTGAACATAGTAGAATACTTGATTTGACATTGGCTCCTTTGTGAGCTGGAGTTTTCTTAATTTGTCACCCCCAACAAATAGTTATGAAAGGTGGATAGAATGGTTAGGGGAATGATGACATGCCTGATCTTGATCCCATGGTTCCATCATCCGTCAGTCCCTAGTCTAGTTAGAGGAGGTGAGCCATAACGATCCACAAACACATGATTTAAAATTCGTCCAAGAAATCCTTAGACCTGGATGGTGTTTATCAAGAGACAATCTTTATCTTAGTACATAAGATTGTTTGGCCTATCAAATATACCATGATTCACAACTCAAAGGCGGTCCATTGGGAAAAAATCTATCATAATATATAATGGGCGGGGCGGCCAAACCACCCGTCGGAGGACTTTGTTCATAACCGCTTCATCTGGAGCTTCTTGACCAAAACGCATCGAGGACATGGGCGTCCTTCGGCAAGAGTGATTGAGAGTGAACATAGTAGAACACTTGATTTGACATTGACTCTTTTGTGAGCTATAGTTTTCTTAATTTATCACCTCCGAAAAATAGTTATGGAAGGTGGATAGATTAAGTTTGATTTAAATTTTTTTAATGATAGAATTTCATTTAAGGAGACAATCTTAAGTCTACCTTAGCTGACAGAGGGTTGTTTATCCTATCAAATATATCCTATGATTCAAAACTCAAAGGAGCCATTGGGAGCATCTGAGTCGTGATCATAATATAATGGAATATGGCCAAACTACTGTCGGACTCGTCATAACTTCATTCATTGTGAAGCTTCTTGAAAGCGCGTGAGGACACGGGCCACATCCTTCTTAGAGATTGATTAAGAGTGAACATAATAGAACACTTGATTTGACATTGGCTCCTTCATAAGCTAGAGTTTTAGTAATTTGTCACCCCCGATAAATAGTTGCGGAAGGTGGATAGATTAAGTTTTACTTTAAGCTTTTAATGATAGAATTTCATTTAGATGATTTTTAGATTGATATTTGATTTGAGTTAATTTGATTAGAAAAATTGATTAATTTGAATATGTTTAAGAGCTTTAAATCCTATCAGCTCTGTTTAGTGATATATTGTTAATGTGGGTGAAATGGGACTTGATATCACATATTTTTCGTAGAAAGCAGTGAAGGGACAAGTCTTAGTAGATTTTCTTGGTGCACATCTCATCCCGGCAGACTCTTCTCTTAATGATGATTTGCCTTATGAGCAAATTATGCTCATTCATGAAAGAAAAAAATTGTAAATTTAGGAAATGTACTTTGATGGAGCCTCGTTGATCAAACAAGTCCAACATCTAAATTTCCTAAGAGCAAGAGCAGGAATCGATATCGTCTTCATAACACCAGAAGGATGGATAATGAGATGATCATATTGATTAACTGAGCCAAGAACTAATAATGAAGCTGAATGTGAAGCATTAATGGTAGGTCTAGAAGAAGCTATTTTCATAGGCATTCAAAACTTACATATTTTTGGCGATTCTCGACTTATTATAAATCAAGTACTTGGCATCTATAGAATCAACAAGCTTGAGTTAGCTTTCTATCACAAGCAAGTTCTCAAGCTTTTGAAGTAGATACCAAATATCACATTAACTTGAGTCTTTCGATCCGAGAATAATAAAGTCGATTGCTTGGAAAATTTAGCTAAGAAAATGGCAAGTATGAATAATGATTATGTCATGATCGATATATTTACTCGACGAGTCTTAGAGCCAGTAAAGTATCAATCTCCTAGTAGAGGGTTATCAAATCGATGGGATACTTCTGTTACTCTCATACTCTCCAAAATCAACAAAAAGTTGTACCAAGAAGAGCTAAGAATGACATTACCTCAGAAAAGTAGTGTGAAACCTTTACGGTAGAAGAGTCACGTGATTGGAGGCAAGCCTTCATCAACTACTTTAAAGAAGGAAAATTACCAAGTAATAAATCACTGGCAGCTCAAATCAAGAAGAGAATGCTACGCTATGCTTTCCTCAACAATACTTTATACCATAGATCCTTTGAATAAATGTGGCTACGATGCCTAAGTATAGATGAAGCTAGCAAAGTGATGGTTGAAGTTCATGAAGGACTTTGTGGTGCACATCAGTCAGATTTAAGCCCAATTTGAATTCATCCCTAAACTTTAAGTTTATTGTAAGTTTATTATAAGTTTAGTATTAGTCCCTCCAAAATTTCTCAAAAATTATTTGTCACCCCCAACAAATAGTTACGGAAGGCGGATGGATTAGGTTTTGATTTAAGCTTCTAATGGCACCTCGGCCGACCTTCAATCCCTTTACGCCCTGATGAGCATAAGAAAAATTAAGTCATATATGTATTTAAGTTATATAAATGAAGCAACCCATTAAACATATTCAAATTAATCCATCTATGAGATAAGCCCGTATGGCCCACGCAGTCTCGATCACAGTGACAAATGGATTTGTCTTATGAGTTTAGTATTAGTCCCCCCAAATTCCAATTAAAGCTTGCTTAATTTTGAGAAATTTGTAAGAAAAGAGAACTCACTTTATCGCTCTAATTTAAGCCATAGAGAATTGTCATTAGAGTTTATGAGTAATAATCCGTGCTCAATTCGGATGAGTCTGTGCAAATGTCGAGTGATTTGAAGTGAAAGCGATCGTAAATGTAAATGTACAGCCACCAAATTAACTCAAATGACCTATGATCAATGAATGGACTTCGCCATCACGTTCAGAACATTGAATATGCTCAGGATATCTTTTTAGGTTTTGTTAACCCGAACCCAATCCTAAGACTAAACTGGGAATCAACCCATGCAGCATCCTCAGACACTTGAATTTAAGCATTCAGCATAGTGTCAGGGATTTTATGCTACGCATTAAACGTCCTAACTACTAGCCTTAATCAAAAGTTCTCTCTCACCTATTGAGAGGGGTAATTAATTATAGAGGCTTGCGCCTATAAGAAACCTGAAATAAGATACTAATAAGCATGAGTAAGGCTAACACAAACACATTACTTATCAAAAATGATTTAAATTGGGCATAATCAAGTTGGGAGAATTACAAAAACTCAACAAGTAAATCGGTAGGTAGACTTGTCAGACAAACACCACCCCAGTCTACAAGGATTTCTTGATGACGTAACTCATGTGTTAGATGGGGATCCTTTGGGTCAATTGATTAGACTGGGTGGTCTTTGTCTACAGAGTCTTAAGTTTACCTACGATGATGGTTGTTTATCATATCAAGTATACCCTATGATTCACAACTCAAAGGGCAGAGCCATTGGGGAGCATAAGGGCTACAGTCGTGATCGTAATATAATGAAGCCTTACTGGCCAAACCACCCGATCAGAGGAAAATTGGGTTAAATAACTCTTATACGAATGTGGAGGTGATTACTATGCTAGTTAATAAGCATGAGTAAGGATAAAGCAATAAACACTGAAATTGGCATAGCTTATCAAAAGTGATTTAAATTGAGCATAATCAAGTTGGGAGAATTACAAAAACTCAACAAGTAAATCCTTAGACAAACACCATCCCAAGTTTACAAGGATTTCTTAGATGACGTAACACATGTGTTGCTGATGAGAATCCTTCGTGGGTTGACCATTCCTCATTTGACTAGGGACCACGCGAGATTGTAAACCATGGGATCTAGATCGCACGCGTCATCATTCCCCCAACCATCCGGTTTAAGCTCAAATGATGTTGCGGAAGGGAATTTGGGCCCATCGTGACAGACTCGTCCCATATCGAGTGATTTAAGACATGATTGAGCGCGGAGTTCTGGTAATCCAAAGAGGTACAAACAGTTATAAATTGTTGTTATAACTCAATATTTCATTCAAAAGGCTATAAACCAAATTTCATACATTTATATTCCATTGGTTATATTTACTAGCTTATTGGCATGTCTGCTTCTATATAAATGTATGAAATTAAGTCATTATATTAATTATATAGACTCTAGGGTGACAAATAGTTTGAAACTGGCATAGCTATGTCCTGTGCATTTCAGCCTCGAATTGTGCATCGTCACTTCAAATCACTCAACATTTGCACAGGCTCGTCCTAATTGAGCGCAGACAGTCTCATTTGATAGATTTCGATATTTTCTTAATAATATATTCAAGTGTGGTACTTTAGATAAGACACTCCTTATTGACATAAAGGATTAATACAAACAGTTGCATAAGGTGGATGGATTGAGCAAAATTAAGTTGGGAGAATTACAAAAACTCAACAAGTAAACTAAGTGCAAGTAATGTTTTAAACTACAATCTAAATTGAAATGCCTTCTTCGCCGCCAAATATATATGTTCACTCTCAATCAATCTCTTACCAGTAAGGACATGGCCCATGTCTTCTAACTGGTGCTTGGCCGAGACTCTGGTGATGCGATTATGACCGAGTCCTCTCGGTGGTTTGGCCAGTAAGGCTCCATTATATTATGATCATGACCGTAGCAGATGCTCCAATGGCTCGCCTTTGAGTTGTGAATCATAGGGTATATTTGATAGGGATTTATTAGTAATCTAAAATTACTTAAATGAAACTCTATCATTAAAAACTTAAATCAAAACTCAATCCATCCACCTTCTGCAACTATTTTTTGGGTATATAAAACCTTAAGATAGACTGTCTCCTGTTGACAAACACCACCCCAGGAAGATTTCTTGAGCAACTCATGTGTTGTTGATAAGGATCCTTCGTCGGTCGATTACCTCTTCTAAGTATTAGTAGGACGCGGGATGACGGAACCATGGGATCTAGATCGGCATGTCATCATTCCCCCAACCATCCAGTATATCATGATTGTGTTTCTTTGCAGGTTTAAAAATCTCGTTGTGCTCAAGAGGGCACGACGAGATGAAAAAGTAAGATGTGGTGTCGCAAGACACCACTCACTATGCTCAAGAGGGCGTACCGAGTAAGCCAAAATACCCCCGATGAAGCCCCCTACATGGGGATGACACCGGGAGGCTGACGAAATTGTGTCAAATCTTTTGACTTATCCTCTGACCCCACATGGGGATGGCAGGGAGGTCATGTATCAAATCTTTTGACTTATCCCGATACACGGGGATGATGCAGGGAGAAATTGTGTCTAAATTCTAAACTTAAAAAAAGAGGGGGGAGGGGGGAATGAATATATATTGTATTTGTCTTCTTTCAGGTTTAAAGGCCTCATTGTGCTCAAGAGGGCACGATGAAATGAAAAACTGACTGTGGTGTCACAAGACACCACTCGCTACTCTTAAGAGGACGTATCGAGTAAGCTAAAACACCCCCAATACAGCCCCCTACATGGGGATGACACCGGGAGGCTGCAGAAATTACGTCAAATATTATCAAACATACCCTATGATTCACAACTTAAAGGGCAGCGCCATTTGGGAGCATACGGGCTATGGTATATACATAAATATTACACAATTTGATGATCACCCGATCAAGATCCCATGGTTCCGTCATCCCGGGCAGTCGCGGTCCCTAGTCTACTTAGTCAGAGGAGGTAGTCGACCCAACCTGATCGAAGGATCCCCTATCATTAACACATGGAAAATTTCCCGCGGTAGCGCGACCCACCGTTGTCCGGCCAGACCCACTCCACGACCTGTCGACCCACACCAAAATCGCAACCCGCGCGAATCCGTTGGTATCCCTGCGAGCAAGCCGGACGCCATCCGCGTGCTGACCCGCTCGACCCGCGCCGCATCGCCGCGACTCGCTGCGCCGTCTGCGATCCGACCCGTCATTGTTCGGCCAGACCTGCTCCATGGATATTCCCCCGATTTGCGGCGAAGCGAAGGTGGGAAGGCTAAAGCGAGGTGCGATCTTCGGAATCAAAAGAATTCGCTCGACGATGTTCTTCCCTCGGCGAACGGACGAAAAGGTGAGGAATGCGATGTCGAAAATCAAAAGAAGATTTGCAAGAAAAGAGAACTCACTTTATTGCTCCAATTTAAGCCATAATAAGACGCTACCCAGAGATTTTTCCATCATTTTACGAGGACTTTAGATCTAGTTCCAGGTTTCCTGTAGGCGCAAGCTCCTATAATTAATTATAATAATGGAGCCTTATTGGACAAACCACCCGTCGGAGGACTCGGTAATAACGTATATGGAACCTGTGGTCACGTGGTCGAGAGGACATCACATCCTTCGGTTTGGCAAGTCATTAAATTTAAGAAATCGTCGTGTGGTTGATAGCGTGACAAATTAAGTCCCGATTGGCCAAACCAGTTCAATCCATGTCTTTTCACAATACATTTATATAGACTTAATTTAGACTTAATTTTGAAAATTTTAATTGGTTGATGAACGTATGAAATTAAGTGTGGTTGATGGCACAAAACTTAATAAAATCATAGCCACATAGGTCAAAATTGCATGGCGAAACTTGAGAGTAAACACGTTGTATTTTTGATTTAAGTGTGATTTAAACTAGCATATTGATAGACTTTTCACCATTTCCTTATAGATTTCCACAAAAACTTCCATGTTACCTAGGCATGAACTTAAATGTGAAAATACATAAAAAAACAAAATTATCTTAATATTATACATTTTACTTTAACATTATAATTTTTTTCTTTGATAAATTTCTTTACTTTTTTAACTTTATTATTTTTCTTTTTTTATATTCACTTCCTTATTTAATCTACTTTAAAGAAATATATGGGCTCCGAAAATTCAACATCGACCTCTCGACAATTTTTTAAATTGAAGATTGAATTGAGAGAGTGTGATTTAAGGTGTCGTGTAATTTTGCGGATGGAATAGTAGATAAGACACTACCTGCAGATTTCGTCCTCATTTGGTGAGAACTTTAGATCCGGTTCTGGGTTTCCTATAGCAGCCTTTATAATTAATTACCCTCCCGGTATGGAGAGAACTTTCGATTAAGGCTAGTCATTATTAGATCAAATGTGTAGCGTATAGATGTAGAGTATCGAATTTAAAATTATGAAATTCATCATTTTTAAACCTGGATGGTTGGGGAATGATGCGTGCCGTCTAGATCCCATGGTTCCGTCATCCGGCATTGGTCAGTCTACTTAGTGGTGAGTCGAAATACGACGAAGGATCCTCATCGACAATACATGGGTTATGTCGTCAAGAAATCATTGTATACCAGGGTGGTGTTTGTGGGAGACAATATTAAGTTTACCTTAGGCGGGGTTATTTTCCTATCAAATATACCCTATGATTCACAACTCAAAGGCGTAATCATTAGGGAAGCTATATCGTCATTGATCGTAATATAATAAGTCTTGGCCAAACCCGTCAGAGGACTCGGTCATAGCTTCATATCAGGTGGGCTCTCACGCATGATCGGAGGACAGTAGCGTCGCTTCGCAAAGATTGATTGAGTGATCATAGTAGAACACTTGACTTGACATTAGCTCCTTTATGAGCTAGAGTTTTCTTAATTTATCACCCCCGATAAACAGTTGCGGAAGGTGGATGGATTGGGTTTTGATTTAAGCTTTTAATGATAAAGTTTCATTTAAGTAGTTTCAGATTGTTACTTAATTTGATTTAAAAAATTGCTTAATTTGAATATGTTTAAGAGCTTTAGATCTTTGTGGACTTCTGGGCCCTTAACGTGAGGAGTTAGATCTTGTCATTTCATAGAATGATTTCTGAGATATTTCAGCGATTTGAAAACTCTTATTATAGGTTTTTAGATTTTTAACTCAACTCAATCTAAGACTAAATCGAAGCAACCCACAAGAAGATCCTTTACACTCAATCTAAACATTCAAAGATAAGGGGCCCATGGGTGTATTTAAAAAATTTAGAGCTTTTATTTCGAGTTATGAGATTGATTTTATATTTTCATTAATTCATGCAACCTTTGATATTAAAATTTGCACTTGAAATTCTATGTCCGCACATGACGTTGTATATACAATTTCACCTAATTAGTGATTTTGTTGATTTTTAAAATCATAATTAGAATAAAATTCCTTATTTTTTTTATTGAAGGAAAGCTCCATGATTTTTGTAGATTTTGGTTTAGTATCATCTGACAACAAAAGAGTTCAAGTGGAAAATAAGGCATTATAAATTGATCTAGTATCTTATTAGATCTTTTAGATTAATATTTAATATATTCTGATTTTTCTTGCGTAACCTTTTTAGACATTAAAATTTTCACTTGAAATCTCTATGTCCGAACACGTGCAGGCATTTATAGCTTAGATAATTTCACATAATTAGTGAAATCATTGATTTTGAGAATCATAATTTAGAATGAAGTTCCTTAATTTTATATTGAAAGAAAGCTCATTCATTCGCAAGATTTAGTTTAGTCAGATTCTCACCGCTTGTATTGAATCGCGATCCGACAAGGCATTGTAAATTGATCTAAGATCTTATTCAATTTTCGATTAATATTTAGATATTATTTGCAATGCCTTTCGCATACATTAAAATTTGACTTGAAATTCTATGTCCCAATACGATTTATACTAGATAATTTCACCATAAAATCATCGATTTTGAAAATCATAATTTAGAATGAAGTTCCATAATTTTGTATTGAAAGAAAGCTCCTTCATTCGCAAAGATTTTTAATGTCGATTTTATTCTGCTTGTACAGAGAATTCAAGAACGTGTTTTAAAGTTTATAGATTCAAAAGATAATTTAATTTGCTATTTTTAAAAGAAGATTCACCCCTCATAGTAGCTTTCATTTTCCCCCTCTTTTTTTTTTTACTTTTGTGTTTGTCGTATGTTATTTTCTCTTTTAACCCCTTTTTTTTGTTTGACGCTGTTAGTTTAAAATTAGCTACAAGTTTTCTTACTTAGCGTTCTTAAGTAAGCTTGTTTCACTCTCCCATTTTTTCTAAGTCAAAAGATTTGAAGTATTTTATAGCTCCTCACATCCCCATGTGGGTCAGATCGAGCTCTTTAGATGCCTAATGACGAAGGAGTGATGCTTGCATTAACCACATAATCCAATTTCGCCTCTAATGGCATTATGGGTCTTGAAACCCAGAAAGAAATGCAAACAATATATTTAAATCAGAATTAAGTCCAAATTTCAGAAGATTTGGCAAGATTCCTGCTGCATTAAAATTATAGCGAACTATTACTATGGCCACGCCCTGAGCAAGGTTGTGTTTTTAAAGACTCGCCAACCTTAATCCCGCTATCGATGATAACGGCCTTCAATCACATGCATAAAAGTAATATATATATATATATATATATATATATATATGCAAATATTCGTAATTTTGGCAACATTAATAGGAGTGCCACATCTCGACGATTTGCTACTCTGACGCTCTGAGCGTGAATGCGAAAGCTTCTAAACCACAATCAATTTCATCTCGCCATGATGAGCGACGGCGCCTTCAAACTTGCTAGATAAACATCTTAGAAGGATATCGACCACTCCAACAGCAACAAGTTTCCCATCAATAAAATATTGTTTATGAAAAGAACCAAAACCACAAGACGGCACACTCTTTGCACCACTAGCAGAAGGAATAAAAATTATAGGAGTGTCCACCAGAAATCTACGGTATGAACTTTCTGTTACTTTATCTGGTAAATTTCCATGGACTTTGATTTGGTACCTTTTCTACAAGGCAAATTCTTCAGGATCAAAACCTGATCTTTGCATTCTTATCTCCAATTTCCATTTTTTGAATGAAATATTGCCACAGCTGTCAGTTGAGCAACTTTCTTTGATCTTATCACTAACCCCATCAAAAGTTTGTGTACATGACTCAGTATTTGAAACCAAATCTGAATAGTCAAATTGATAGGTAGAAGAATAAAAATTAAGATGACCATTACAGGCTTTAATAAAAAGGCCAAAAGGTACACCATCCAAATTTATGGAAGATGATAGCATTTCGGCAATGATCTTGGGTGTTATATCCACGATCCTCCATTTTCACTTGCATTATCCAACAGAGCAAGCAAAATTTTTTTTCTTGTGAAGATTGTTCCCGTTTTAGTAATGCAGTAATCTGAAATGAGATATTGCTCGAGTACAATAAGTCTTCAGTTAGTTTTCTTTTAACATGAAGTTTTACCTTTTTGACAATTGCTTTCGGAAGTTAAATAGACAAAGGAAATTCACCTCTATCAATGCAAGCACTTACAGCATTGTCGACCCCATTTGCCAAAACTCGCAAGAACTCATCTGCGTTGAACTTCTTTTCAGTTTTACCAGATAAAGATATTCCCAAAGATATTCATGAGCTAGTAACTACTAATGATTCATTATTACATGAATTAATGTAACACTCTGTAGAATTCACCTCTTCAATCTGGCATGATTTCCATGGGTTTACTCTACCTTCTACAAACCTCAATAAACATAATCATCTCTTCACCACTTAAACCAGACAGAAAACAAATTCTAGGCAAAGATTTTGCAACCTTCACAGTTTTTAAATCCGGTTGTTCAGTATGTACTGCATCCCAGATTGACTGAGTCAACATATCCTCAGTGCAAAGAATAATCACTCACACTTCAGAAATTCACCATCTAGCTTTTTCAAGAATTTTCGAATCTTACTGGTTTCAGCAGAGTCAAAACCCATCAGAAATAAAGCTGGTGGACCAAATACTGGATCATCAGCATTTAATGGAACAAATTTAGGGTCTTCAACCACTTCACTTGGAACCCCTTCAGAGGACGCTCTTGTTCTGTCATGCAAGAAGGCTCTTCTACTATTCAGCGAAACAGGGTGGCTGCGAAGCTTGGAGGAGGAAGAAGAGACAAGGGAAAGTTGGAGCTCTCGGCGCGAGCAAATTATGGAAGGTAAGCAAGACCTGAAGCACTGTAGCGGAGGCAAAGTAACCGTCCCCATTATCGCTTTGCTCCTTGAAATTGCTGTACATCTCCTCTGCTTGGTTTCTTCCCCCTTCGATCATATCCAAAGGCTGATGACTGATGGCAATACGGGAGTGGGAGGAGCGGTGTAAGTGGCTGTGCACATTAGGATTAGGACCGGTTTGGGGTTTGGATTATTGTGAATTAATAGACTTTTTTAATTAATCTTTTTTATATATTAATCAATTTTAAAATGAATTTTATGTTGATATCATCATATGGTCAATATATATATTGATTCAAGATTATTTCAATATTTCAAATGCAACCACATACCCATTTCACGACTTCATTTTGGTCAATTGAGTGATTAAAAATGATGTCCGCTTTCACACCGATTTTCACGCAGACTCATAATTGCGAATAGTCTTACTTGATAAATTTCGACGTTTTGAATCTAATGGCGTGATCAATTTGCAAACAGAGGTCATTTGATTCTACCTCTTCGACCTCGATATATCGTCACGCTCGGCTGACGCTTCATCAAGTCGCAATATTTATATCCTAACCGTGACAACAACATGGCAAAGTATACATCGACGGAGGTTGCTGATTTTGAGAGACGCGCATTTCTACTCATTGATTATCGACATTGACATTCGATGCACTTCAATTAAGCGTGAATAGTCTCATTTGATAGTTTTTGATATTTTGAAGCCAACGACGCAATCAATTTCATAAATGGAGGTCATTCGAGCATCATCAGCTTTAAACATGACCGGCGCTTAATCGAACGCTCATTAGATTTTGCATATTTATATTAATTACATTTTGAATGCAACGCAAGTCCGCTCATCGATCGAGGTCGCTCGACCATTTTCGGTGATGTCGCATTTTGAGCCCCGATTTACTACTATCTCTTCCAAGTCCGTCAATTAATTGTGGATTTGACTCGACTTATGACACATATGTGGAGATCAACAAATGCCTCCCAACAAATGTGATTTGCGCATGGAGCGAGACACATTTGTTGAAAATTGGTTGACCATTTGGGCTGGCCAAAGAATTTGGATCATTTTAGCTTTGATTGCAATTGCTACTTGAAGATTTGTCAGATGATGTCTTATTCGTGACATGCTAAATGATGACTTGACTTGTCATAATCGAATTTGTGGATTGATAAGAGTTCTTACACCGTCTACTATCTGCTTCAATGGCTTTGTTGAAGATCTCTTTTTTTATGTCATTGCAGATTTGAGTTTCCCCTAACCCTATCTTGGTGCTTGGTTGGGTTTGATGGAGGAATTGGTCTTGTTACGATGAATGATTCCATTTATCTGTGCTTGGTCATATTTGAAATTGTCCTAGCTTTGAGCTTGATGGACTTGATGAAGGACTAATTTTGATTTGTCCATTGACTTGGGAAGTGTATGCATGCCATGAACCCCGTCTTGCTTTGACGGATTCATTGGAGTACATCTGATGACCCAACCTTCCAATTTATATAGATCAATATTGAGTTATTAGAAGAACGTGTGCTTTAAATGATCGAATAACCATGAAATTTTTTAGTTCAACCATCGACTTTGAATTATGGAATTGCTTCCTGGCCCCGCTTCGCTTTCAATGACTTGATGAGGAGATTGGCTTTGATTTTTGCTTAGAGCTTGATCAGATCATTTGAGAATAAATTGAGATATCACTCTGCGGGTAATATATAGATTGATTTGAAGTAGCCCTGAATTGAGCGTTTCCTCAGCTTGCCTTGATCTATCGATCAAGTAGAGAGATCTCTTGGATCCTGGTTGCTTGATCACTAAGTTGGATCTGGTTTCATATTGAACAGTTATCATCATTGGACTGACGAGCAAGGGTTCTTTTATTGCAGCCTTTTCTTGCGACTTGTTAAGTGAGGAGAGAGTCAGCAACTCGACCATATTTGGGCTTGTTGAGTTCGACCTTTAACTAACCTTCTCGACTTAAGCTATAGTGGGTTAGTAGTTTTGTCATCGACTAATGAATGGGACTCTTTCACTGCCCTTTCTTTTTTGGCTTGTGAGTGAGAGAGCGAACTCGCCATTTGTGGGCTTGTTGAGTTCGACCTTTAGAACCTATTCATGTCCTAGGATGTAGAGGTTGATGTTTCTCCAACTTAATTGATTGAAGCCCAAATCGGAGTTCTTTTGGCTTGATCTTCGAAATTTGGCAAATCTGAGAGATAAATTTCTTGACATTTAGGGTTATCTTTTTATGCATAGAAATAGATTCTTTTTGTTCCTGCAAGACTCTGTAACTTAACAATAACAATTATGGATATATTCTGGGATTTTGGCGTAAAGCTCGATCAACTCAATCGAATATGTTCGAGGATCTCATCTTATGGCACGATTTCAATTCAAATAAACTTAATATAAACTAAAAAAAATGTCCCCTATCTTACAAGGGGAATTCTAAAGCACATTTATAAGAGCTTTCAAGATGAAATTAAGCAAATACATCAATATTTGAATTGATATGCTCTTAAGAGGGGTTTTAACATGTAATATTGATTTCATCCATGTATAAAAATCTAAAATGCCCCCTGTGTAACAGGGGAAATTTCACGGAAAAGGTTTTTCATCTAGAGTGAGTATATTTATTTAGAGATCTTGGCATGAAATGTCTAACTAAATATAATTAAAAAAAATACCCCTATCTCGATGGGGATGTTTGCTTTATTTCAAAAATGCATTCTTGCTTTGCAAGAGAATTTCTAAGCAAAACTTACACATGTAATGATAGTGAGGAATAATTAGTCTTCTCAACACTAGGACTAATTCTCCTTCTTGAAAAGTTCAATGGATTCACCGTATGATCAAAAGCTTTGGACATCTTTGCTTGGTAGACTTCTAGATTTTGTTGAGCTTGGTGTTTGACCTCGTCAAGTCCACCAAATTCTCACATCCGTAGACAGACATTCTCATCTTGAGTGAGATTGTGTTGAATGGCTACTCATAGTGAAGGTAGTTCAACTTCAAGTGACAAGACTGCTTTAGCTCTAAATACTTTAGCATGAGAAGTGGATTTTATGGGAGTACAGTCTAGATGTCACGTTGTTGTCTATTTGTAAGGAAATTTCACTTCGAGATTTTGGCCTCCAGGATTCTTGGACATGTGGTCCAAGTATCACGCATCGATGCTCACCGTGTGAGACTTAAATTAGTAGACATTTTGCGAGGGCTGTAAGAGGAGGTCTCTTTGGAGGAGCAACTCTAGTCTCCATAAGGATAGGACCTTCGTATTTTCTTTTTATTAGTCATTTCTCCTTTGTAACTTTGAGGACCCGATGCACTCTTACATATATAGTTTCAAGTTTTCTCACTGGAGAAGTTGTAACTTAATATTGTCCGTAGGACGCTTTGATTTTACCAAGAAAGTCCCATCTTAAGTCACAAACCCATGGATTGGAATACTCGCTCGTTCTACTAGATGTATAATTTTTTGCTTGAATAATAGTTATTGAGCATGCAGTTCAGCATTTCTCTTTCTCCGCAGTCTCTAAGTTAGCTTACTTCCAAATGAAGAAGCTCCTGTGTCACAACTTCTTCTGGAGGCTTTGGCCTCCATATTTATTTATTTTCTATTGGGACCTTTCGATAACGGATTCTCAAACACACAATTCAGGTGTCACGCTCCGATGCTCTCCATGTAGGAATTGCTTAGAAGCTTGAGCTCTACTACCACCCGATTGTAGTTTGTAGTGGAGCATTTTGGATTCTTTGTTAATTGATATTTGATACATGTTCTTCATAAGACATTTTTCCTTAACAACCTTCAGAACTCTATGTGCTCGAGTAGATAGAGCTTCATGTTGTTTCTTTAGAAAGGTTGAAGCTGATTGTTGTTGAGCCCAAAAATACCGCTAAATATCACCACTAGAGCTATTACTTTTCACCCATCTCAAAAGTTTCAAATTTATTGTGGGGTAGAAATACTCGCATCAAGTTGTAAAGTTGGTTATATGACTTGTGATTCAGATAACAACTACTAAGCTCGTAGTTTAGTGTTTATTCTCCTTTGCCTTCTACTCAATTTTTCTCTAGAAGAGGAGGCTTCAGTATCAAACCTTCTTAGTGTGAAAGGTTCAATTGGCAGGAGGGTTGTCACATTCACAGGTATGACTGAAACTTTCTGCCCAGTGAAGGTTCTCTTCATGACTGACATCTCAAAATGAATCAATCTTTTAAGTACAAATGCTCTCTTTTGAGGAACCTCGATAGCATTAGTGGTCATTCCAATTGTCATCCTCTATTGCGTAGGTTGGTGTGTGCAATATGCAGATGCTTTAGATGGAGGATTATTTGCAATGGTGATGGTTGGGAAGTCTACACTATCAAATTGAATAGTGGCTCCAACATCTCTAGTATTGATTATAGCGTTAGCCAGATGAATATTGGCTCCGTGACTTAGCTGCATGATAAACGGTGTTCTGAAGATCCATCGATATACAGAACAAATAGATTAGTCATTAGAATATGATTGATTTAAATTTAATTTCATTAATAATTGATTCTAAATATCAATTTTATCATGCTCCACTGCTACTATAGCTTAAATTCGACTAGCTAAAGATGGAAAGAGAAACCAGTCCCCAGAGGAGTTGCCAGAAATCTGTGGGCTCTGAAAATTTGCCACCGACCTCTCAACAATTATGAATTGGATTGAAGAGAGTGATGATTTGAGGTGTTGGTATAATTTTTAGAAGGTAGATGGAATAGTAGATAAGACATTACCCAGAGATTTCTCCCTTATTTTGTGAGGACTTTAGATCTGGTTTCAGGTTTCCTGTAGGTGCAAGCCCCTATAGTGAATTACCCCTCTCACCAAGTGAGAAGGAACTTTCGATTAAGTCTAGTCATTAGATCGTTGAATGCATAGCGTATAGTAGCAACATATAGAGCTTCAAAATTTAGATAAGGTGGACTTATATATAAATTTTTCTGATGAGATAGTAAATTTTTCTTATCTATATATGAGATGAGCCAGCCAAGCACTGTATGATTCAATATTTTTCATAACCCTCTGACAAATATTTAAGTTTATTTGATAAGTGATGAAAAATTTAACACGTATTTTGAATAGTAGACTTTAAATATTTCAAATACCGGCCAGAACTGGTTGTTGTGTTAATTTCAAAGAAACACCAAAACACGACACACATAGAATTCTATGTATTCTGATCAATGGATTTCGCAACACCATCGAAGAACTACTCCCGCTCTCCGTTCGATTTACTTTAATCGTAAGCATTATCCTTCCTCAACCGAAGGCACGCTCTCTCAAAACTGATCCCTCCCTCTCATTCAAACTCCTTCAACCACACGCGTGCAAGCAACCGCTACCGCTCTCGGCAACTCCTAAACCGCAAGACAATGACAAGACTCTCTGCTCCTTCCCCTGGCCGATTCAAAGCCCTCCTCCACTTTCCTCTCCGCTTTTCTCCGCCCTAAACGGGCTTCATACTCCTAAGAACTGATATCAAGAGGGAAAAATTCTTCTATTCTAGGGACAGCTTCTCCCTTGACATAGCACAGGAAGCCGTGGAGAACGCCCTAGATGTCTTCCCTGAGGACGATCGGATCACGTCCTCGACACCATCCTCCTCTGGAGAACGATCGATGATAGAGCCCACTAGGGCTGTCAAAAAAGCTCGTTGTTCACGAACAGCTCGTGTTCAGCTCGATATTTAGCTCGTGTTCGGCTCGATTAACTAAATGAGCCGAACATGAACAAATATTTCAAGCTCGATTTATAAACGAGCCGAACACGAACAATCCTTTGTTCGATCGTGTTCGGCTCGATTTAGCTCGAAATAAATGAATAATTTATATTAAATTTTATTTAAAATATAATTTATGTCATTAAATATTTTTAAAAATTATATTTAATTTAATAATTAAATTAGTTAATAAAATTTTAAATCAAATAAGCTAAAATATATTAATAATTATAATTATAATTTTTAATTATGTTTATGAACAAAACTCAGAAGCATCAAGTATGTTACTGAATGTAGCGCTAATGAGCCATACAATTTAATCCCACCATATAAATTTATGTTCTGGGATTTAAAACAATTAACGCTATACCGTTACGGACTTACTTGCACCAGAGTGGAGGTCGGGAGCCATACAATTTAATCCCAATATGAATTTATGTTAACGGGATTTAAAACAATCGACGATATATGAATAATATCTCTTGACTCGTCCATTTCGAACCCTAACAGCCTCGCCTCTCAACTCTCGCTCTCTCACTCTCGACTTTCTCGCTCTAATCAAGTCCCTCGACTCCTCTCGTCGTTTTGTCAATTTCTACTCTTCCTAGCAAGAGTCTTAATGAGTTGTGAGTCTGAATGGTAATATCTGTAGTAGCCTAACCTCCTGGATGCGATCTCGGTTTTCTAGGGTTTGGTACCGACCATTATTTTCTTTTTTATCAAGCTTCTACTTGGACTTTGACTTTGCATGTTCATATCATTATTTTCTTCTTTTATCAAGCTTCTACTTCGGTTTCATGTTAAAAGGAGAAATGCTCTTAAGCTTTTACAATTTGTGACTCTGATTTTTCATTTGTAGACTTGAGTCACTTGATATATGTGTTATATGTTGTTGTCTCTGGACCTCTGGTATTGAAATGGTTGAAGTGCTTATTCTTATGCCATGTACGATTCTACATCTTATGCAGCTATGCTTGTTGTGGATGATTCGGTTATTCCTTGTAGGTTATTAAAATGCTTGAAGTGCTTACTCGGTTTGTCCCGTCCGCCATTATTCTCATTGTCTATTATTTGGGAGCTATATATTGTTGTCTCTATTTGATTTCTCATTTTCTTTTACTCTTCTCATTCTAGTTTATCCTGTCCGACCATTATTCTGTTGTCTCTGTTATTTGGGAACTATATATTGCAGGCTCTGTTAGATTTTTCATATTTTTTTTACTCTTCTCATTCTAATTTGTCCTGTTCGGCCATTATTCTGCTGTCTCTGTTATTTTGAAAATATATGTTGCCTGCTTTGATTTTTCAATTCATGGTATATACTATTTATTTTGGTTCGGCCATTATTTTGTTGTCTCTATTGGCATGGATACTATTTATTTCTGTTTGGCCATTATTTTGTTGTCTCTGTTGGCATGGATACTATTTATTGAGCTGATTTGGTGCTAATAGTAGATTAGATTATTTATGTATATCTTGGAGTTACAATTTTTTTTGAGCTGATTAAATGAGAAGAGTAACAGAATATTGAATATGGAGCTTAGTATGGAGATTGGAGAGTGTTTGTGTATGTGGTCCTAACTCATATTTCTTTTTTTTATTTAGTGTACAATCATGTCTAATGTGGATCATTCTCAATCTGCATCATGTGGTGATGATTTAGTTGTAGGTAATGATATACCAAGTACTTCACAATAAGTTGAATCAGAGGAGCATACACTTGAGACTACTAGTGCTGATGTTAACCCTAAGAGAGGTAGGAAGAGAGTATCTTCAGGGAGTATTTTATAGAAACCACTTCTGTATTTAAGGGGGAGAGTACACCTCTTTACAATGCATATATTGTCGCAGAAATTTCATAAATCAAAAGCGGCACAACTTCACAACTTTTGGCATGTGAAGGAATGTGAAAAAATCAAGGCCAAGAATAAGGTTGTTGAATTGACGACAAAAGGCAAAAAAATTAAATTTTATGCCTTTGATGTTAATTCAAATTGAGATTCCATTATTCCATGACCCCAAAATTATGATCATCTTCGATTAGGGAGATAATTGCAAAGATGATTATTGTGCATGAGTATCCGTTTAGATGGTTGAGCATATGTGGTTTAATATTCTTTTAAGGTATTGAATCCCAATTGAGAGGGTATCTAGAAACACAATTAGAAGTGATTGCATGAAAGTTTATGAAAAGGAAAAAGAGAGATTGAAAACTTTTCTTAAGAGCATTCATAGAGTTTCTTTGACTTCTGATTGTTGGACATCAAATCAAACAATGGGCTACATGTGCTTAACAATTCACTTATTGATGATTCTTGGCGCATAAGAGAATCATCGCCTTTATTGAGCTTGATCCTCCACACATGGGTACTTTTATTTATGATGCTATATGTGATTGTTTGCTAGATTGGAATTTGCAGGACAAGGTATCTACTATCACACTGGATAATGCTAGTAATAATGATGTTGCTGCAAATGCTTTAAAAATTAATTTTCAGTCAAGAGGGAAGTTACATTTTCAGGGTCATTTCTTTCATGTTAGATGTTGTGCTCACATCTTGAATATACTAGTTCAAGATGGTTTGAAAGAGGTGCAACAAATAACCGTTAAAATAAGGGAGACAGTAAAATATCTCAAAAAGTCTCCTTCTCGTTTACATAAGTTTGTTGAAGTGGTGAAATAGTTAGGGATCCCTACTTCAAAGGGATTATGTATTGATGTTCCTACAAGGTGGAACTCCACTTACTTAATGCTTGAGTCTACTTTTATTTACCGCAATGTGTTCATTCATTATGCTGATCAAGATTCTAACTACAAGTGGTTACCTTCTGAGATTGAATGGCATAGCTATGAGCAGATTAGATGGTTTCTTTCTGTTTTTTATAATGTGACAAAAATGGTTTCAGGTTCTTCTTATCCAACTACCAATTTGTTTCTTCCTACTGTCATGCATGTTAAGAAATTGCTTAATGAAGAGTGCAATTCCTTGGATCAATTTGTCAAGCAAATGGCCACCGCTATAAAATTAAATTTGATAAATATTGAGGAGAATGCAATCTATCATTGTGGTCGCAGGTTGATCCACCAAAATGAAATTCATTACTTTTACATTTCCTAAAATATACTCTAATTTTGAGGTAGTCCAAGATAAAGAGCGTTGAGGATGTTATTTGGGAGATATATAATCAATATTCAAGATAATAGTGCTTCAAGCTCTTCAGTAGTGGATCATCACAAGCAATAGTTGATGTGCCCTTTTCATCAAACTTTGATGTATGTTAGATTTCGATTTTGTTGTTGCTTGGTTCTATTCACCATCAAAATCATTTGTAAAATATATTTGGAGGAAGGATTATTTTGAGCAATAATGATTCTTTTGATGTTCTTGAGTGGTGGAAGATGAATACTCAAGTATCCTATTTTGTCCAAGATGGCTGGGATGTTTTAATTCATCACCACCGCTGCTAATCTACATTTAGTGCTTGGTGGTAGAGTTCTTGATGATTATAGGAGCTCTTTATCACCAAAATAGTCAATGCACTTGTATGTACTAGTTGGATTAGAGGCACTCAACCCAACATTAAAGATCCTTTGGTACTTTTCCAACTAAATTTAGTCTATTTAATAAATTGATAAACTTCATTCTATAATGTTATTATCTATTTTATTTCAAAGAAGAGTTAATGGAGGAGGAGAACCTTTATGTTAAACTACGGAAAATATTTAGCTTTGGAGAAGGATACAATCATACCAAGTGCTTTATTATGAATTTTACAAACTGCTCTTTATTAAGGTTTTAATTTTCAATTTTCAATATTTTCAATTCAAGGGTCATATACTTGTTGACTAAAAATATTTTCAATTTTACAAAGAATGCTTTTTTTTTTTTTTTGTTGTTTTTTGCAAAGGTTTCAATGGACAAGATTGGTGAACTGATTTTTCCTTGTTGTTCATGAAATTTAATATGCAACTCAAAAATTGATTTTTTATTCAATAACTTTTTTTTAGAAGTAATTACAGGAACTCTGAAATTATGTAAGAGAATTTTCCTTAATTGACGTTATTTTGAGTTAAAATGTTACAGAGAGGTCTTGCTAACGCAAAGATAATGGAGTTTTCAATGCGAAAGAAACTAGCAATAGTTTATTAATTTTACTCTAATATTTAGCATTTAAAGAAAAATAGATGGTTGCTATCAAGTAACCTAAGCTCTTCTCTTGCTTTTCGCTTATGGTTTGTCTTATTCTCTCATGCCAACTGTGATGTTATTTTAGTTACCGATTTTGTTGTCAAATTGTCCTGCTTATCTGCTTATAGCATTGATTTTGATGAGGTTTAAATCTTGCAGTATGTTCTACACTTAAATTAGAGTTTTATTTCAAACATGAATTGAAGTATAACAAGCTATGAAGTTGATATAATAATGGAATTGAAGTACAGCAGTTTGATGAGGTTTAAATCTTTATTTGCTGGCTGGTTTTGGTCGGTTTGGTTCTTTGTTTGCTGGCTGGTTTTGGTCGGTTTGGTTCTTTGTTTGCTGGCTAGTTTGGTTCTTTCTCTTTTGGTTTTGGTTTTGGTTTTTATTTGTCATCGAAGTTACCGGTTGGTTTTTGGTTTCTTCTTTGTTTGTCTCGGTTTGGTTATTTATTTGCCTCTAAAACTTGAAATACTTTTTTCTAATTTTTCATGGTTGGATGGGTGGCCTTCCTAGTGGGAAGTGGGAACTACTATTGGTTGTTGCATTTCTAGTCTTATTTTGGAGAGTTTCTACTTTTTGGTGATTGCCTCTAATTCCTTATTGTTTGTGTCATCATTCGCTTACCTTGGTTTTATGTTTTATTCTGTATTATTGGGTGCATTATTTATAATAGTTTTATGTTATTATGCTTATGTTATCACTAAGTTTTTTTCTGGTTGGCTAAATACCGCTATCCTTTTATGGTGGTTGTGCTTCTTTTGGACTTATGTGTGGTGCTTGGTTGGTTTTCTACTTTCCTTAGTTAGGATGCTTCTTTTTTACTTATGATGGACTGGTCTTGTTGCCTTATGGCTATTTTAATTTTTTGGAAGACTTTTAATTGTTCTGAATCTTGGTTGATTGATTTTAGTATCGTTTTGGATCACGCCTTTTTTCTTTTTTTTTGTTTCTTTCTTGTTTGTGTCGATTTGGTTCTTTGTCTACCGATTTTGCTCTTTGTGCATTACACACTTGCTGGCTAGTTTTATTCTTTGCATCCTTATTAGGCTATGATAAGATCTTTTGATGCTACACTTGGTCAATTTGGAACGATAGATATTAATGTGTAAGATCACTTGTGATATTACACATTAATGCTATGATGAAAAACTATAAATAGATGTATGAGATGCAACTTAGCTTGATATTTGTCGTATGTATTTTTCAAACATTTAATTTAATTTTTGTGATTACATTTTGTCAATTTTAATGTCTATCATTTAATCAATGATATTTAGCTTAATAGTTTGGATTCTTTGGAATGATGCTACACTTATTTTTATTTTTTTGTGATTTCATTGTCATTTTTTGTGATTTCATTTTATCAATTTGGAACAAATGCTATTTATTTTATTTTTTTTTTACGATCCTAGTCTTATTAATATTAATCTTTCATTTTATCATCTTTTGAATGTCTAATATTCATACATTGCTTTATTGGCATCAATGATTATTTATTTTAGTTTCGAGCCCACTCATAATATTTATTTTATAATTTTTGCTAGTTTTGTTAACATGAAGTGCATATGAAGATTCAAGATTGACGGATAGGATATGAAAGCTTGAAGACTATAAAGCTTGAACATTAAAACTGAAGCAATTGATTTGAATAGAAATTGATATTTGGAAATTATATGATTATTTATTTTAGTTTCTGAGCCCACTCATAATATTTATTTTATAATTTTTTGCTAATTTTGTTTATACAAGTGATTACAGCTTTAAAGATTCAAGATTGGTTGACTGGATATGAAAGTCAAGACTATAAAGTTGAACATTAAAACAAGAATTGATTATTAAATTGATATTTGGAAATTGTAATTTCATTATTTTGTTAATTTTATTTTTGAAATTGTAAGTTGTATATGATCATGTAAAATTTTAGGTTGAATTTATTTTAGAAAACTGTAAATTTGTAAATTTGTAAATTATGTAAGTTGTGAATTTGTAAATTTGTATATGCATATATAATCTTGTAAATTTTGTTAAATTTTATAAATTAGATTTGAAGTTGTGATCGCTTTGTAAAAAATAATTTTGAATCTCGATTGAAAATCATTTAAATTAATAAAATAAATTTTGATTGTATATAATTTTGATTTTTGAATCTGAATGAATCTCTAATTTTAATTTTTTGTGTAACAAAGTTTTTTTTAGTGCAAAATAATAATTTTGATTGTATATAATTATTTTGTATAATTGTATATTTTTTAATTTTAATTTTGTCAATAGTATTTCGCTTTTCATCAGATAAGATTTTAATAATTATTTTAAATTGAAAATAAAAAATAAAATTATTAAAATATAAAATCGATTCGAAATAACATGAGCCTAAAACTAACACTAATATTTTTTCGAGCCAAACACCTAACATACTATAAATGAGCTATTTTGAACACGATAATTTCAACAAAATAATAATAAACGAGCCAAATAACAACAAATGCTCGCTTACTTACTAGAGCCCACCAAATAAAGCATCTTTCCAATGTCTCTTCTCTTCCACCCGACTTAACGTAGGAGTGCCGGAGTTTGTTCCTTGGGCTCCAACAATGGTGACCGCATTATGGCCATTGACATCCTCTACAATTCTTCTGAGGTTTCCATCAAGAGGGTGCGAGAGCTGGGTGACGCCAAGAGGAATCTGGTTTGAAAGGTTGATCTTGATGGAGAAGCATTGAACAAAGTGTTTTCTACAAAATTTGATGATGTTATTCCTTTGTCGGATCAAGGCTATGGGAGAAAGTGTCTAGTCCCCGGTTTGCGGCGCAACAAAAATGGGAAGGCTAAAGCAAGGATTGCGATGCTAGAAATCGAATAAAGAATTCGCCTGTTGACGATTTTCTTCCCTACTGGGCGAAAAGTGGAGGTTGAATGCGGAAGCGGTGGTTTGGTGGGTCAGAGGAAGGTGATTGCTTGAGCGCCGATATATCCATATGTCTTGAAAGCAACGTCAAGAGGCCTGTGGTATATGCATCCAAGTATCACCGGAGAACATTAAGCCCTGGTTGTTGATTTATTGTGGCTGTGATGACTCCAATTGGGAGGGTAAATACAAGAGCCAAGCCAGTAGTGATTGAACTTAAATATAGGGGTGTTGGCTTACGCAGTACATCATGTATTTAGATAATAAATGTATGAGTTTTTAAAATGCACGTGTTGTCTTAACATAATTTAAATAAGGTATATGAATATTCTTGCCTAAAACACAACAAATATTTCAAATGTAACACAATTAAATAGAGTGATGAAAAATTTCTAATGAGATAGTAAATTTAGATAAGGTATGTGCCCGTATGGCCGAACTAAGCGCAATCAGCTCAACTTTGTCTAATATTAAATGCTACCGGACTAATGACTAGCTCACATACGGGTTGCTTCTCGGTTTAATCTTAGGATTGGGTCCAGGTTAACATGGTGTTGAGCAAAAATTTCATCTATATCTCTGATTATATAGACAACTTCCACTTTTATAGTATCCTCTTCATCGCCTTCTTCTTGCACATGAATTTATGATCGACGTTTCCATGGATCTTTGGTTCAATGTGCAGAACAAACACTTCCTCCATTAAAGGACTGTGATCAAAGTCAACTTTCTCTTGTGGGGGGTGAATATGATCGATGATCGGATCTCCCAGAGGATTCTCTAGGGTATCCCCATCAGGTCTTTTATCAGTGATATCCCTTCCTTTAGGTATCCACTTCTGATGAGTTATTTTTGAGGTGGATTTCTAAGTATGTGTATCAGATGTCACACCTCTTTCTTTCTTCAGAATTTCATTATGATGCCTTGGCCTCCATATTTACTTTCTTTTTTGCTGGGACCTTTCAATAGTGGATTCTTGGACATGCGGTCTAAGCGTCACGCTCTAATGCTCACGGTGCGAAGCATACATGGCTCGATGGCTAGTTACCAGAAGAGATGACAACCTCCTTAGTGGAGCTTCAGTATTTTCAATCACCACAGGCCTTTGAAATTTTCTTTTCATCAAGTCTCTATCCTTAGCTATTTTAAGGACATTGTGTACTTTAGCAGATAGTGTTTCAGGTTGTCTCCTCTGTGGTAGTGGAACTTGACGTTGTTGAGTCCAGAAAGATTGCTTTACTTCACCAATAGAGCTATTTTTTTTTACCCACTTTAGATTGTCAAAGTTGTTATGGGTAGGAATACTCACTTCTAATGGCAGTATTGCTTATTCACTAGGTCGTTCGAATGAAATTTGTTGAGCCCTCAGCTCGACATTTCTTCTTCTTTTCTGCCTTCTGGTTAATTTGCTTCCTAATAAGGAAGCTTCATGATCATGCTTTCTATGTACAAAAAATTCAATTGACAAAGCAATAATGGGCATTAAAGACAAATTTGCCCATCGACGGTTCTTTTCTCATGGGGCTTGATTGACCTATTTTTAAAATTGAAGTTCTCTTAGAGAACTCCTACCGATTGGTCACGAAATGGGTTGGCGAGCATGACTAGTACGAGCTTCAGTAACTTGAGGCTTTCCAAAATCTGATGAGTGTACCACGGGTGGGTACTTCGTGAGTTGCATAATATAAGAAATTTAAGCTACCAAATTAATTGTACTCCAACATCTCTATGTTGATGATTGTTACAAGCAAATGTTACGCTACGCTGAAAAGGAGTGCTCTGTAGATCTTTTCTGTAAAAGTGAAAGATAAGGATTAGTAATTAGTAATTAGTAATTATTATTTCATCCCATACTTTTAAAATGCAGAAGTACTACAGAACAAAATAATAATGTAATAAAAATATTCTACAGAATAATTCATTTGACATAGAGCCTCATACATTAGTAATTTGAATTTATTACATATTTAAATCATCATTTCTTTATTTTTGAATTTTTAAATATTTTGATACTACTATAGCACATATATGACTAGCCAAAGATGGAAAGAGAATCATGTCCCCAGCGAAGTTGCCAAAAATTTGTGGGCTCCAAAAATTCACCATCGACCTCTCGGCAATTTGATAAAGAGAGTAAGGTTTGAATGTCGGTGCAATTTTCAGAAGGCAGATGGAATAGGAGATAAGACACTACCCAGATTTTGCCCTTTTGAGGACTTTAGATCGGTTCTAGTTTCTATAAGCAAAGCCTATAGTTAATTACCCTCCCAATAAGTGAGAGAGCTTCGAAGGCTAGTCAGATCGCTTAATGAAGCGAAGAAAAAGATATGGAGTTTTAGAATTTAAGATTATGAAATTCATCATTTCAGCTTAAACCAGATGGTTGGGGAATGATGACGTGTCCGATCTAGATCCCATGGTTTTGTCATCCCGGGCTATCGTAGTCCCTAGTCTACTTAGTCAAAGGAGGCAGTCAACCCAACCCGACAATGATCCTTATCGAATACATGGTTACATCCAAGAAATCTTAGACTTGAGTGCTGTTTGTAAGTGAAACTTAAGTCTACCTTACCTAACGAAAAGACATTTTTCCTATCAAGTATTCTATGATTCACAAATCAAAGGGCGTATTGGGGAGCATACCGCTATGATCATGATTGTAATATAATGGACCTTAATGGCCAAGTTATCTAATCGACTCCTCGTCATAACGCATCATATGTGGAGCTATCAAGCCACAAATACGGACACGTAATCCACCTCATGAGAGATGATTGAGAGAGTGAACATAGTATAACATTTGATTTGACTCCTTTGAGCTGAGTTTTCTTAATTTTCATCTCACAAACATTTTAAAAGGTGGATAGAATGGAGTTTGCTTTAAACTTTTAAATATAGAATTTCATTTTAGCATCTTTTTTATATTGATAGTTAATTTGAGTTAATTTGCTTTGAAATTAGAATCACATTTTGATAAAAATGCCCCCTCTAGTTGAAATCAGCATTCAACATAGCTATCAACGGAGTAGCTAATTGATTAATTTGAATATATTTAAGAGATATAGATCTATCTATTTCCCAACAGATCATCTACTACCACATGACAAAACTAAATTTCATATTTTTTAATAAGTTGAAAATTTTATAATATTTTTAGGTTTTGTTAAACCAGTCCCAAGACTAAACCTAGCAACCACGCAAAGATCCTCAAACACTTGAATCTAAACATTCAAAGATAGGTTGGCACATGTATTTAATAATGTGATAATTTTATTTTAAATCATGAGATTAATTTCATATTTCCATTTAACTCCAACTTAGCCTGCGTAGCCTTTTAAGATATTAAATTTGCACTTTAAATCTCTTTATCTGAGCCCGTGTAGGTGTATCTAAGAATGCTTTAATTAACGCCTTATATTCACTTATACAAAGTGTTACAAATCTGGTAGCGTAGAACATGTTATAGATTTTAAAATATGACTCACACTTGGATTGCTTGTTAAAATTTTCAATTCTCAAATATCATTTGGCTTATAGTCTTTCCAACACGTTGCTCGTCTTTAGTTAAAATCTCTTTTGAAATTCATTTGATTTTCACCTCAACTTGAATATAACACTCAACAAATTTCATATGTGCCAATTTTATGTTCAATGGAAGCCTTCTTTAGAAATCTAATTTAAATTAGACATTCCAATATATGGATTGCATAAGGAGACTTATTCTTTATGAATATCACTTTAGGGTTTGAATTGAGCTCTATCTCATTTGAAAATTAACCTTCTAGCTTCATGTAACCTCCTCATAAGCATAGCATGAATTCAAAGTTATATTTGCACTTGGCTTATTCCATTTCAATCATTTTCACACATGATAGAACATAAGCCACAAGATTTAATTAGTTCTTCTTAACTAATTAACCATTAACCCTTGTAGTTTGTTATAGAATGTAAATGAGTTATCAAGCTTAATCATCATTCTCCAAGCTTGACTGTCACTTTTAATTCACTTTGACTAAGTTATAATGACTTTAGTGCTTATTACCTTAGCCATATTCATGCTTATTGGCTAGCTTCGTAGCCACATTCATATTCATATAAGAGCTATTAAACCTAATCTGGATTCCTCCTTAACTTCACATCAAGTTTCATATTTATTTGAAAACTAGACTTCAAATCTATTATAAGTCTCCTATGAGTTTGGCATTTACAACATCAAGTTTCACTTGCATTTAACTTGAGTATCCTCATTTGTTTGAACATATTAAACAACGGCTCAAGCATTCATTTAGCAATAAATTAAGTGACTAAATTCACCTTCACTTAGTACATTTTCATAGGATAATATTATTTATTGAGCACACCACCCTCTATTATTACTTCAAGTTACATGTGAACTCCACATTCCCTTTTCATTTTATTTTGTTTTAAGACTTTATGTTTCACCATTAATTTAATATCCAATTAATTTTAAATTTAAGTCCAAAAAATTTGATGAATTTCTGCCTCGACGTCATCCCCATGTAATCGCATCGGAGTGTTTGCTTACCTCTGTGACGCACTAATGAGCGAATGAATTGTATTGACACACAATATTTTATCTCCTCTAAAGACTTTAACACGAGACCTTTAAACCCGAAGAAGTTAATGCAAATGCAATATATATTCATTTCTTTTTTTTTCTAAAAAAATTTGACCTAATTAGATTTCAATTGTGAGCTTACATCTAACAAATGTTACTTATACTTTTAATGAGCAAGAGCTGTCTTCCAACACGTGATCACGTCCGCTCCCTAAGGAGCACGAGTCTTCAAACCCGCAGAAAGAACACAAGATATATACATCCACATCACACATGTTCTGACTCATTTCTTCTACGCGTTACAATGATCGGCAAAAAGATGGAGTTGGATATGCCTGAAACCAAAAGAAGAACCTGCCTGATGACGGTGTTCCTCTCCGGTTGCGGCAAAAAAAATGAGAAAGGTAATGGAAAGGACGATGACATAAACCAAAGAAAACTTTAATGACTGCCCGACAAAAAAGAAATGGAAAGGTAATGGAAAGTGATAAATCGAGAAGAACCTTTTAACGACGATTCCTTCCCCATGCCTAAACGAAATTGGAAATTCGAATTGGAGAAATGGGGGAATTTGCAGGTTGAGAAAATGAGGGAAAATTAGGGAAAGAGGGAGGAAGAAATGAGGGTAGGGGTGTGCAATCGGTCAGTTTGGACGGATCGGTTTTGAAATTTATTAAACCGTTCGATTTTAAAACCAGAATCTGAAAAAACTGATCCGTTTAATCAATAACACAAACCGAACCGATCCAAACCAAAATTTTTTTTGGATTTCTGTTCGGTTTAGAAAAAATCGAAAATTGAAAATATAATTACTATAATAATAATTAATTAAAGAATTACATTATTTTATCAAATCATTTCATACAAAATTAAATACAAAATTAAATAACTCTTTAACAAATGAAACTAACAATATACAAATTTATCATTGAAATTACTTTTTCGAGAAAAATTTTTTAAAAAAATTGATTTTTTAGTTATTTTCAGTTTAATCTATAATACAAAATCAACTGAAAATCTAAAAAACGAATTTTACCAAAACCAAATCCAAAAAAAAATTTATAAAACTAATCAGAATTCAAAAATTTGGTTTGGATCGGTTCGGATTTTTGGTTTTAATCAAAAAATGGACACCCCTGAATGAGGGAAATTCTAAGGAATTTCAGATTAAAGAAATGGGAGAATTTTTCAGATTGAGGAGATGAGAGAATTTGAAAGTGGATTTTTGGTTTTTATGAAAATGAGAGAAAAAATAAATGAATTTTGGATTGAGGGTAAGGTAAAGAGGAGAAATTGAAAAGTTGAAGAAGAGAAGAAGAAAGAGTGAAATAATTTTCGATTTTGATTTTTGAGAGGGAAAGAGAGAAGATCTAGAAGAGAAAGAGAGGAAAGAAGAAGTAGAAGAAGGAAGGAAGACTTGCCTTTTTCAATTTGAATGAGGGAAGTGGAAGAGAGAGACCCTTTTTGGTTTGGATGAGGGCAGTAGCCCTAGAAGATAGAAAATGGAGAACAGTTTGGAAGAGTACTTGCGCGGGAGTGGTTGGCCGAGCGTGGAGAGGAGGAGATTGAGCGAGCCGTTCGTGCGTGAAGGAAGGCTCGAGTGATCGAAAGAGGGGAGCTTCCTCCTCGCGTGCGATCGAAGGAGCCAGAGGGGAATGAGGTCGTGCGTGAGGAAGAATTGGGTCAGGTCGGGCGAAAGGGGGGCTCGGGTCACGCATGAATAGGAGCCGAGCGGGTCATTTGAGTGGGATTTAGGGATTTAGGTTTTTAAAATTGATTTTTAAGTTGATTAATCAACTTTAATGTGAACTTTATGCCGACATGATTAGATAATTAATATATATCAATTCAAGATTATTTCGATGTCAACCCAACGGCAGAGTTCACGATGTCATTTTATTTAAGACGGCCACGGGCCAATTTCAACTCAAAATACAGTAATCATTTCGACCGCTCGATTTTCATTCGTATACGTGAAGAGCCGAATCCTCGATAGATTTACGTGTCGGCTAACTGAATCAATTTCACGAACGTCGTTGCGACACCTCCTAATCTCGATATACGCGTGGCTGGACGATTGATCGCTTGATTATTGATCATCGTTATGAATATGATATACCGCTTTCAACGTTTCAACATACGAAGTCTCATGACGAGGTCATCGTATTTGGTGATGCCTGTGTATTTCAATCCGATTTACACGCTTATCACTTTCATCATTCATTTACATTGACTCATTCAATTGATGAATAGCCTCATTTGGTAGTTTTCGATGTTTTGAAACTGATAATCAATTTCGTGAACGGAGCCGACATCGTCGTAGCTTCCGACTTCGATACGCGTTGCAGCATCGATAACTCGACGCTTGACGGTGATCTTTAGACATGCAATATTTATATTTTGACCAATTTTGACATTCTAAACGTAACGGTGAAGTCCGTTCGTCGATCAGAGGTTGTTTTGACCATTTCTGATGACGTCCAGTGCATTTTGAGCCACGATTTGCACAATGCCACTCAGAATAATCATTCAACTTCGACTCTACTTACATATATATAGTCAACACACTACAGATAGAATACCACCTCAAACGGGACCTAAGATGAAAGTTTTTGATTTGTGTAAACAATTAACAAGATTAAAAATCGGCATTGAGAAAAGTCCTAACTCTTCAATTGTTGAATCTTTCGTTAAGTTAAAGTTAAAATTCTAATTATTGATTAATTATTAAATATTTAAGATTAAAATATTTGAATTATTCATATATATATATATATATATATATTAATAATTAATTAACTTCCACTTAATCTAATAAATAGTTTTGAATCATAAAATGCATATGATCTAAACTAAACACTAACAAGGAATTATAAGAAAAAGAGAGAGAGAACACATATAGAGAAATAAAAAGAAAACGAAAGAGAGTACAAAGGGAACTTGAGTGCTTTAGAATTAAAAAAAAAAAGGTCTCTAAACTTGTAAATGTCCTCCCCTACTTGTATATGTTACATAATTAGTTACATTAAATTTAGTAAGTACAATAAAAGAATAAGATAATAACTTTTTAGGTTATGTAGAGCATTTCATGCAGTTAAAATAATTAAGTTATGAGTGACTAGAATTTAAATTCGATATTTTGGAAATATGCTGAGTGAATTGTGACCTAGTTGAAGGTGTTGACCTTCGTCTCGAACTCAATCCAAGAACGATTTGATTGTACATTTGTAATTATTAATTTGTTTAATATAGTTTTGTATTAATAGTAAATCTAAATGTTGTGTCTCACAAGCCTTGATGATAGAGAGCAAGTTTAATCTCTTTAGTTATGAACTACAACAAAAAAAAGCACAGAAAAATAAAAATTAGATAAACAAATCAAAAAGGGAAAAAGAAATCAAGGGTCAACCAAGTTCAGTCACTTTAATAGTATGAGTTAAAAAATTTGTAATGTTAATATCATAATAAAGTAGTCTTAGGATAATTCTTTTCCAAGAGGCCAAAATGATACAAACTCTAGGCAAACTAAAATACATCATGAATGGGCTAAAAAAGATATAAAATATCATCAAACTAGTATTTCATGAAAGTGAGCAAGATAGATTGAGGCTATGATGCTAGGTGTGAGTCGTCGACTTATAAGCCTGCTCAAATTTGGCTCGATAAATAGCTAGTAAGCTTAGTTCAATGAGCTAATATGCAAAGCTCAAGCTAACCCTCACTCATTTTGTTAGCTCATCAGTTAGATCATTTAATAAATATTAATATAGAATAATATGTTAAATTTTAATAATTTAAGTATAAAATTATTTAAAATATTTATAGATTGTATCACATTTTCTTACATCTTTATTTTTTTCTTCTAATTTCTTAAATATCTTTTAGCATTTTTTTCATAATAATTATTTGAATTAAACTTATTTTCTCTTTCATATTAAATGAGCGAACTTGTGAGCCTATTTGAACTCATATAATAAAGCTTGAGTTTGAGCTCAAAGTCAATTAATTAATCAAGCTCAAGTTCAAGTTAAGGGTGACTAATTTACACCTCAGGCAGCATAAGAAGGTTGTTGAGGTTACTAGGAATGGTCCAACTAGCTCTCTTTTAAAGATGGAAACAACATGACCTAATGATGTTGGTGAGCCAAAGTAGAAAAGTAATGAAGGTCATTTAGTTTAAGATATAATTATAATATTAATTAATTATTAAGTATTACCAAAAATATCTAATTATTTATTTATTGATGGCAAATAATATCCACTTAACCTAATAAAAATTTTATAATTATTACTTTGTTGAAGTTAGCTTTGCATTAGCTGGAATCTCCGGAACCACAAGAATCCTTAAAAACATTAAATCTTAATGTTGAATGCTAGAAGATATATTTGATGTTGTTGATATAATAAAGTTGAGTATCGAGCCAGTTGTACTCTATAACATGAAGATGATATGAATGAGATGCATAAAATGATGTGAAGAATATTGCATATGATTAAATCGTTCTTCTCTTGAAGGCGTGTCAATATGATTAAAGTTGTGGTAAGACAAAATAAAATTGTTGTGGAGGTTGCTAAAGATGATCATATTGACCCTCTTCTAGATGTGATAGGGATAAGACTTAGAGATAGTGGAGAGAAAGGGCAATCATGATGTTGGCTCCGAAAATTCACCATCGACCTCTCGACAATGAAGAGAGTATGATTTAATACCGGTGTAATTTTCAGAAGGCACATGAGATAGTAGATAAGACACTACTTAGAGATTTCGCCCTCATTTTGTGAGGACTTTAGATCTGATTTAAGGTTTCTTATAGACGCAAACACCTATAATTAATTATCCCTCTCAATGTTGAGAGAGAATTTTCGATTAAGGCTAGTCGTTAGGTCACTTGATGTGTAGCGTATAGTAGCAGCATGTGGAGTTTTAAATTTTAGAATTTATGAAATTCATCATCATTAGCTTAAAGCGGATGGTTGGGGGAATGATGACGTGCTCTATCTAGATCACATGGTTCCGTCATCTCGGGTTGTTGTGGTCCCTACCGCCAATGAGGAGGTAGACAACCCAAGAAAGATCCTTATCAACAACACAGTTATGCCCAAGAAATCTTTGTAGACTATGGTGTTTGTCTAAGAAGACAAGCTTAGCTTTTAACGTAAGGCTCTATCAAGTATACCCCTATGATTCACAACTCAAAGCGAGTCATTGGGAAGCATGCTACTACGTGATCGCATTATAACGAGTATCGCCAAACCACCCAATCAAAGAACTCTAGTCATAACTGCAATTGCGGAATGTGGATAGATTGAGTTTTGCTTTAAGTTTTTAATGATTGTATTTCATTTAAGTATTTTTAAATTGAAACTTAATTTAAGATAATTTGATTTGAAATTAGAATCATATTTTGATGGAAGTATCCTCCTTGAAATCACCATTCAACATACCATCAGGGTAGTTAATTGATTAAATTGAATATATTTGAAAACTTAAGATCCTCACAACTGTTAGCTCCTAACGTAAGATCGAATCATCATATGGCAAAATTAAATTTTCGATATTTTATTAAGTTGAAATTTTTTGATTTTTAGGTTTTATTAACCCTAACCCCTAAGATCAAAGGGAACCAACCGACAAAGATCCTCAAACACTAAGTTTAAGCATTCAAAGATGTGTCGGTCCATGCCGATATTTTTAAGAATGCTTGCATAATTTTAAGAAATTGAATTTGAGATTTAATCCTACTTCATAATATATGCAAGGTTCAATTGAAGCCTATCATCGCTTGAATGCACTTAACTATGCTAAAGGTGCTATAAATTGATATAATATCTTATTAGATCTTTTGGATTAATATTTAATTGATTCCAAGTTGGCTCGTCTTTGAATATTCAATAAACTCTCGCTTATGATAATTCTCAAATCCATCACTGACTATACTCAATTTCTTCTTGATCTAATATGCTTTAAATATTTTTCAAGAATTCATTGCTTATGCTTATTAGTAATCATTCAATCTCATGGAAAATCTTTGATGAGTTCTTTAATTTTCTTTAATTTATTTGGATATATTTGAAGAGTATATCTTAATTCCAAGATGCTCTCTTATATTTTGATTTGATGTTCAATCAAGATTCCTTCTTCTTTCGATATCAAGCTCAATTTTCAATTGTTCAATTAGTTTTATGATTACTTGTTTGTGAATTTAATACTTTGAGTATTCAATAAGAGTCTATATTCACATAAACAAACATCAACTCCAATATCTCGAACTCCACATCAAATTTTATATTTAGTGAATAATTGGCTTCAAATTTATCGCAAGTTTCTTTTGAGTTTAGTATTAGCCTCCCAATTTGTAATTGAAGTTTTAATTTTAGGAGAAAAGAGGACTCACTTGAATCACATTTGTATGCTTATAAGTTATGTTTTAATCTCACTATAAATCTTTAATGATTCACTAGGATTTTCCTTTTGGATTATTTTAAGTAAAATATTGTGAGATTCGGTTCATGTATATCAAAGAAATTTAAGTTTATTTCAAGTTTAATATGTTCACTTGAGTTTGATTCCTATTTTCTTATTTAAAATATGATTTTCAATTTTATTTATAATCAAGTCTCCTTCAAATTCATTTCCAGTTCATTTATATTTAATTTACAATTCATTTCTTTAAGATTTTATATTTTATATTTAACTTAATGTTAAATCAATTTTTTTGTTAAATCCCAAAAATTTGATGAAATTTTGGCAAGACTGACAAGATTCGTGTATCCTCATGATCAGATCTAACTATTTTCGCTTACTTGACGCTCTATTGAATAGCTTTTGACACCACGATCTTCATGCCCACTACACCCTATTAGACATTAATAGGGCTTGAAACCTGCATTGGTGTCTAAACATAAGGATTATGATAAAACAAAGTTTGACAAAATTTCGGCAATAATTCGACATACAGGAGCAACATCTAACAGCTTTTGGCACGCAGACGCTATTGAGTGTAAATGATGTATTGAACACCGAATCGTTTTCCCTACTCTATCGCATTAATGAAATAAACCCGCAAAAGAGACACAAGCACATATATATATTTTCACATTTACACACATTTTATACATTTACATCGGTGCGAGGCAACAATGCAATAATATGAAATATCTCTCTTCTCTCCATTTTTTTTATCACATATTTTCCTTTGGGATTATTTTAAAATAAAGCAAGTGTTAATAATTAACTTTAGACAAAAAATTTTTTTTAGAAATAGTCCGTTGATGGATGATTGACGCGTGAATGCGGTCCGCCGTCCGTCAAACAATTTTATTTTTTTTTCGTGATTTTAACATTCACGGAGAGGGAGAGAGAGAGAGGAGAGAGAGAGAGAGAGAGAGAGCGAGTTTTTTTTTCGCTTTGAGAGAGAGAGAGAGATTAATTTTTTAATTAATATAATTATTTAAAATATTTATAATTTATAATTTAAAAATATTTTTTATAAAATATTTAATAACTATATATTTATATATTTAGTTATTTATTTATTTATATATATATATAATTAAATATATAATTTAAAATATTTTAATTATATATATAAATTTAGAAATTTATTTAATAATTTTTATTAATTAATATAATTATTTAAAATATATAATTTTATTAATTTTGTTCATATATAATTTAACAATATTTAAAATATATAAATAAATAATTTTAATAAATAAATAAAGAAATAAATAAATTATATAAATATTTTATAAATTATATAAATAAAGAATTAGTTAAATAAATAAATAAATAAAATTTAAATTATATAAATATTTAGTTATTTAATATATTTATAAAATATTTAGTTATTTATAAATTTATTTATTTATTATATATATATATTTATTCCTTTCTTTATTTATTTATTAAAAATTATTTATTTATTTATTTATTTTATATTTTTATATTTTTATTTTTGTTATTATTATTAATTATTTTTATATTTTATTATTAATTTATTTATTCCTTTCTTTATTTATTTTTTAAAATTATTTATTTATTTATTTATTTTATATAAAGTTATTTTATATATAATTAAAATATTTTATAAAAATTATTTTTAAATTATATATTTTAAATATTTTTAAATTATTTATATAACTTAAAAATATTTATATAATTTAAATATATAAATAACTAAATAAATTTATAAATATATATATATATATATATATAATTACTTTATTTATAAAATTTATAAAATATTTATATAATTTATTGGCTTTATATAATAAATAAATATATATATAAATAACTAAATATTTTATAAATATATAAATAACTAAGTATTTATATAATTTAAATTTTATTTATTTATTTAACTTATTATATATTTTAAATAAATAAATATTTTTAAATAAATAAATAACTAATTAAATAAATAAATATTTTAAATAAATAAATAACTAATTAAATAAATACATAAATATATAAATAACTAATTATTTATTTATATATTTTAAATATTTTTAAATTATTTATATAACTTAAAAATATTTATATAATTTAAATATATAAATAACTAAATAAATTTATATATATATAATTACTTTATTTATATAATTTATTTATTTCTTTATTTATTTATTAAAAATTATTTATTTATATATTTTAAATATTTTTAATTATATATGAACAAAATTAATAAAATTATATATTTTAAATAATTATATTAATTAATAAAAATTATTAAATAAATTTCTAAATTTATATATATAATTAAAAATATTTTAAATTATATATTTAATTATATATATATATAAATAAATAAATTAATAACTAAATATATAAATATATAATTATTAAATATTTTATAAAATATATTTTTAAATTAAATATTTTAAATAATTATATTAATTAAAAATTAATCTCTCTCTCTCTTACCCAAAGCGAAAAAATAAAAAATAAAAAAAAACTCGGCTCTCTCTCTCCCTCTCTCCTCTCTCTCTCTTTCCTCTCTCTCCCCTCCTCCGTGAATGTTAAAATCACGAAAAAAAATAATGACGTGGAAACATCTCGGACGAATTTTTGTGCTAAACTGCTCGTTACAATTAACACTAAACCTATTTTAAAAATAATCCCATTTTCCTTTCTGATTTTTTTTTCTTTTTGAAATCATAGAGAGAGAAAGAGAGATAGAGAGAGAGAGAGAGAATGGAGGGGCGGCTCGGTTTGCTTCAATCTAGAGATCGTATGATGGGAGGAAGATAGAGATATATAGAGGAATAGAGAGAGATACATAGAGGGGGAACGGGAAGGCTAAGCGGCTCAGATCAGACGGCTAGAGGGAAAGGCTCTAGTGGGCTTCACGTAAGGGAGAGGATTTCAGTTGGCTGCTCCAAACAGACGGATGAAGGGATCAATCCTGTGTGGCTAGGTATACCGAGAGAGGGAGCAGAGAAGAGGGGGAAATCGTGAACGAGAAGAAAGGAATCGGAGGATGGGATGGAAATCGAAGTGGAGGAACTTACGGTTTGGCTTGCGTGCGGCTCGGATGAGAGTGAAAATGGTAGTTTGCGGCTTGAAGGGAGACCAACGGGGTAGGGAGGAATAACGAATGAGATCTATGCGTAATGCAGTTTCCTTTGAGGTTTTGAGGAAGCGAACGAAGCTTGGAGGGAACAGTTGCTCATGCTTGGCTTGCGGTTGCTTGCGGAGGATCGGCCGAGCGAAAGAGGGAGATCGAGAGAGGGGAGCCTTCGATCGTGCGTGGCTTGCAATCGAGGGGGTCGGACGAACGAACCGAGCTGAGCGAGTGGGAGAGAGTTTTTTTTAGGTTTTATTTTAAAGTTTAAACTAATTAATATACTAATTATGCTAATTAATATATTAATCAATCTTAATATGAATTTTATGATGACAAAGAACACATATTTAATATATATCAATCTTAGGTTAATTTGATGTCTCGAACGCAACGTTCGCTGATCAGCCATTGTAATGCCATTAATGGATCAATTTCGCCAAATGCATTATCGCCACAATTGATATTCTAGGACTTGTCGAATCTACCACAAACAGCCATTTGATAGATTTCAATGTCAAGTAACAATAATTAATTTCATAAATGGAGGTTTAAGTTTCGACCTCCACTTATATGCCAGAGCGTTGATGATTCAATCGCTTAATCGATTGATCATTAAATTATGCAATATTTATATTATGATCAATTTCGATGTTCTAAACATCATGGTGAAGTCCGTTTGTCAATCGGAGATCGTTTGGACTGATTTTAGCGACGCCCAGCATTTCAACCTCAATTTAGGTTGTCACTTCCAATCATTCGATTCGCATGATTAGTTCAAATTGAGTACAAATTTGGTAGGTTTACATTTCAAAACTAATCATCAATTTCTGCAACTAAGTCGCTCGAAGTGAATACCAACTTCGATATGCGCATTGGCACATCGACAACTCGATCGCTTCATCAGTCGATCGTTAAATAGTGCAATATTTATATTCTGACTAATTTCGACATTCTAAACGCGATGATAAAGTTCATTCATCGATCGGAGATCATTTCGACCGATGTTGATGATCTTAGCCCGATTTTCAGATTTACATCATCCATGAAGGATTTGATTCGACTCGACCGATATATCATGCATGGAGGTCAACACATGATAGTCTCTCCTTCAAAGTTGGATGCAACATGCATGACCATTAGGTATTGAATAGGATGGCCAAGAGGTTTACTTTAGTGAATGTGGATGGTTATGATAGTCCTTTTATTTATAGCTGAATTAATCATGATAGCACTAACAATTTAAATGGTCATCTACTTAGGGTAAATGATTGAGGAGTTGAGTTTTCACTTAATCGAGTTCGAGCTAAGCTTATTTAATCACTATTGAGCTCACCTTGCCAGCTCAAGCTCGAAGCTTGTTTAAAAGCTCGATAAGCTACCGAGTCGATGGCGGATATGTGATATATGTAGTTGGTCATTATGTGAACGACTCAAATTACCAGAGTCAAACCGACGAATTTGAACTCAAAAAATTTTTAAACTTGATTATGAGCTTGATTTCAAGCTTGTGGCTCGATAAGTTTTACTCTTGGCTCTTTAATGAGTCTAGCTTAAGTCAACTCACGAGCCAGCTTGACTCATTTGCACTCCCTAGACATCTTGCATCGATTAACAATTATATTTTTTGCTAGGACAAGTATATAGCTTGTTATCTTATAAATATAGGGAAATCTTTTATTATCAACTTGTTCTTTATGATGCAACTTATCATAAGATCATGGATTTAAATTTCATCTATTATAAACTTATGCACTGATATTTATCATTTTTTAAAAAAAGTACAAGCCATGGTGAGATGTAGGAAAGAATTTATAGATCAAATAATTCAAATTTAGTTATATTGAAATAATTTATGGCTAGAATTTTTTCTGAATGATTATAATATATAATTAATCAATTAAAAACAATACAATTGAAATTTCAAAACAATTATAAGGTCTATAAAATTAATTATAATCAAATTCAATATATTTTAACCAAAACATTTTCCATATATTGAACCATATTGCATAATTATATGCTAAAATTGTTGCGTATAAATAGATTTCATTCATACCCCCTCCCTCCTTCAAAGCGTGCAAAGCCACAATATTGATATGCTACATAACACAAATGTGAAATACATGATACAGATTAGAGAGATGGTAAGAGCTCATCATCTCCTTCTAATTTATTCTACCTTTTCTCTCCATACAAAATCATCTGATTCCAAAAACTCACTTAAACACTAACATCAACTTATCAGAAGCATATATATATATATATATATATATATATATATATATATATATATATATATATATATATATATATATATATATATATATTACTCAAGACTCTGAAATTGAATCTTGCCGTGAAAAGTTTGCAATAAGGAAAAAAAAAGAAGCTAACTTGAGGTCTCTGTCTTGCTTTCCTTCTCATCCGTCAAGCCACCAACCGGCAACTGCATAAGCTGAGCATTAGCTCGCCGCCTCGCGCGCAAATAGAAGGCGCCCATTGCAAATACGACGACAGCTACGAAGCCGAGAACGAGGACCATTGCCCCTTCCGCGCCACCTCTAATGGGTGCTGAGGACTCTGCGACAACTTGCACTAAGCCCTGAGGCGCCGGCACAAGCCGGGCGGCGGGCGACGGGAGTTGGGGTGGAAGAACTGGTAGGCTGAAGGCGGGACTGCCATTGGGCTTTCTGAGAGAAGGCCGTGAAGGAATCGAGGTTGAACCGCCTGAACTGAGATGGAATGAAAGAAGAGAAGTAGGAGGCGGTAGAGAAGCTTGGCTGAGCTGCTGAAAATGGCCATCTGGGCTTATTCTTGTGACGAAGACACCAACGAATTGATGTGGCCTTCACGGTATTTATAGATGGTGAGTACCGGAGAAGATTTAGTTTGGCGTTAAATTAAAAAAATTACGTACATATCACATAATTTTTATAATTCATGTATGTAATAATAAAACTTATATATATATAACAAAAACTTTATAAATAGCTACAGTTAGTTTCAAATATATCTTACAGTTGTGAGACGGTCATCAGTGAAGGAGAAGAAGTTGCAGAGGGGGAGGTTTTTGCTTGGCTTGCAAATTTAATTTACTTTGGAATTGGAAGAACAGTGTATCAGATAAAAAAAAAATTTTAAAATTAAATCAATGATGGTCGCCTGTGGATTTTCCATTAAAGTATTCAGCTAATGGAAGCCATAATGTAACTGTACTCATTAGCGACATGAATGAGTGGGGCTTTTGCTTCTTAAACCAGCAAAGTTAAGTCAAATATATATCACAAAATTTATATATATTTATATATCTGATATTTAAATTTTAATTTATATATATATATATATATAATCTTAATCTTCAATATCACATCAAAAATATCACTTTATTCACTTTAAAGAGTGAAATATTTTTTTTTTAAATATAGAAAAATATTAGATAAATAAATATTTAATTTTAAATATTAAATATATAAATATAAAAAATTATGTGATATATACATCATAAGAAGCGCATGAAGGAGCCTGCTGCCTGCCCATTAAAGTATCTCACACTCCCCTCACCTTCTTCCAGCTTTCTGCGTCTCCTTCTGTGATCTCTGTAGCTCAATATTTAACTCCTCACGGGGATGAAGTCTCCCTGGAAGTCAGTAGAGGCTATATATATATATATATATATATATATATATATATATTAAATTACCAAATAACGTTTATTTAATTATCATTTAGCTAATCAGGCTCTAATGATCAATTGGATTCACCTATTTCGCATAACAAAATAGGATTAATAAAATAAGGATTCATCATACATTTATATATATATATATATATATATATATATGGGTGCATGGATTTAGATTTGAATGCTCTTAGCCTTATCAACAATTTTAAATTATTACTCACATAAAAAAAAAATTCATATATCTAAAATTAAAAGTTTTTTTTGTAATAATTTCTAATACTCATTCATCTCTTGTCTCTTGCCATTGCTATAATATTAACTCACCTTCGCTTCTCTCTCTCTCTCTCTCTCTCTATATATATATATATATATGCGTGTTTAAATAATGTTTAATCATTAATTTTCTTAATTTCAAGCTTGAATATTATTTATATTTATTTTTCTTAGTATTTATATAATCAGATAATTATTTTATATTTCCATTGTCACTATTAATCAATGAAGAAAAAAAATCTGAAATACATACCGCTTCCAAATATTTACAGTAATTAATTATGCAATTTAAGGATATTAGCAATCTAACAAAAAAGAGAATTAATCAAAAGCTGCTCTCTTAAAAAAATTAACAAAGTGCATAAGTGAAAATTGCAACACCCCAAGTCCCTTTTAAGCTCATATATTTAAGCTATCCAAAATATTTAAATTAAAGTTTTGATAAAAAAATATTAAATTCAGGAATTTTTTTTAAATAAATAAATATATATTTTTTAATTAATGATTTATATATTATATTTAACTTAAAATAAATTTAATATATTTAAATTTGTAATAATTGGTTTTTAATCATCACATTGTGATGAATTTTTTTATAGCTTTAAAAATAATTTCAATAATTTTAAGATTCACTCAGCTCAAATTTTTTATCAACTTTTATTTATTAATATCCTATTTAGAATCAATTTTATTTTGTATTGTTTATTTTTATTTTTATATTATTTTAAAAAATATGATTATCCGTATTTTTTTAAAGAGTCATTTGGGATTACTTTTATTTATTTATTTTAGTTGATGATATACATACATATCACACAATTTTCATATATTTACATTTTTAATATCTAAATTTTAATCTTTATATATGTGACACTTAAATTTTTGATATCATATTAAAATATCACTATCACCTGCTCTTAAAAATATTATATATATATATAGAAATATATTATATAAATAAATATGAAAGTTAGATACAAAATACATAATAAGTGTGTCCTATGAAAGTAAATGTTCCTTTTTTATATTTTAATTAAAAATATAATATATTTAGTGGTGAATTGGTGATGATTTTAAAAAAAACTTAAAACACTTAAAAAAATGTGTTTTGAGTGCCTTTAAAATAATTTATTTATTTTAAATAAAAATATTTAAAAATATACTAAACTAAATAAATATATTTTAAAATAATATAAAACAAAAATAAAACTACAACAAACTTGATCTCAAATCAGTCTAAGTATTTTATTTTATTTTTGAAAATAATCATTTTATTTTTAAAATAATAAATTAAATTAAAATATTTAAAATATTTATTAAAATATTTATCACCATCAAATCTATTTTACAGAGGGGAAAATCCCAAACGCTCCTAAGAAATCGGCCGCATTTCTCACAGCGCGAAACTAAACCTCCTTTTTCTCTCGCCTAAAGCTCCTTCACTCTCCATCTCCACTGCTTTCTCGTCTTGCCGGCTTGCCCTGGGTTTTAATCCGCTCCTAAAGGTTCACCTCTCTTATAGCTTTTCCATTCGCCGGCTTATAACCAACCTAACCGCCGGCGTTCCTCTGTTACAGGAAGTGGAGACACCCAGCTGCCGTTATTATCTTCTTATCCGGTGAGCAGTAGCATCGCCCCGTCGTCTCATCCTTTCATACTCTGTCTATTGAACCTTTTGCAGGTAGCAATGATGGGGGAAAACACACAACACAATTACTCAGCATAGAGAAGCGTGCATGAAAATGGCTAGGGAATGTTTAATTTTTATCGTTTATCATCCATCAATTGAACCCTAATCCTGTTAGTGTAATGGAGAGGGAAGTGATTTACATCAATAACCTTGCTTGACATGAGTGGTATGACAACCCTTGCTACAATTAGGGATTTCATATCTTTGAAAAACATCATAATACTACGATGTAAATATAGCGTAATATATGTGAACATAAATATAAGAAAAAACATATGAAATCCTCACCTAACTTCTTCTTATTTGGGCGTTTTATGTTGTATCATTTCTTATGGTTTCAAAAGATATGATCTTATGAAGAGTTTGGTGGTGACTTTGGAGGTGGGGTGGACTATGTAATGCAGTGTTTATAGTTGCATTCAAAATCCCGATGCCATGTGTTAACAATCTTGGGTGGTGCTTATCAAACTGCTACTCCTGTACAATTATGAATTAATAGTTGAAGCTAGTGATATGAGCATCTTGGGTGGCATAAAGTCTTGTATAAAATTATGCAATATGAGGTGGACCTCAAAGCCTGGCTCAACACCTTTTAGGAATTTTCACCTTGAGGCTTACACCTCATGGCCTTTTATTTGAGGTGTAAGCCTCACGGCTTGTGAGGCACACCTTGCCTCAGAAATGAAGAGGAAGATACCTTTTTTTCTAGGCAGTGTCTCTAAGGGCAAAGATAGATGGTATGAGTTAGTTAAGGATTTATTCCTTATCCATATATATATATATATATATCAACTAAAAGATAAATAAGTTTGGGGGTGATGATTTCTTAGACATTGACATAGATACGGAGTGTGTACCTGATGCATTGGAGTAATAGAGTTGATTGATGCCAGTTGACATGGACAAAAAGAGTTGAAGGAAAGTTTCAAATGGAATTCCATATCAAGACACTGATGACAAAGTTGGCCAATTGTTTGCAAATGTTCATCATATAAGAGAGGTCTTATCAAAATTTTGTTTGCATGAGAGAATTGCAATAGATAAGATAAACATGGCACCAGAAGGTTCGACCAAAAAGTTCCTCTTAAGGATGTATTTGGTGGACTCATGCTATCATTTCTTAAGAATGGAATTATCTCTAAATTAAAGAAGATTAATAATACACATAGTTGCATGAAGATCTCACCTAACAATGTTGCCACATATAAATGGATTTTTGTGGAGTTAGAAGAGTAGTTTTATGCATATGCTAAATGAAGTATGCCTTCATTAGGCATGAATTTCAGAAAAAAAATGTTACATTAAAGTTAATAACATAAAATTATTGGAGGGCCAATGCAAAGATGAAGATTTAGATGGAGGGAATTTATAAGGCAAGTTGGAGTTAATTCTTACGGGCATTGAACTCTACACTGGTTTTGATGGATCTAATGTGTCTCTAACAATTATGCATGATAAGGGAAAGGTTAGAGACCTAACATTTATTCAATGTTTATTTAATTTTATTTGCTTGTCTTTTGGCATTATATTGATATGCTCATCATGTTATTTTGGAGTGGCTAGATGAGGCTGCTGTGGAATATTTCTTATATGCTAAGTAGAGACATTGCTGTAGGCATGAATTCAACAACTTCAAAAATGACTTTTTTGGACCAGACGAAGTACTTCTGGAATGCTCTTAAGGCTTACGTGGCTAACATATTTTACAAAGAACTATGTTCAACTTGAAGCTAGGCAGGCATTTTTGGTGACACACCATAGCATAAGCAAATAATGTTGGGCTTGGTCTTGCTTCGATGTAAATGTAAAAGCCAACCAAATTAGAAATAATCTATTGGATTATTTTAACAATTGGACTAGGCATGATCGAGAGAAGCCCCTACTTATTTACTGGAAAACTTGAAGTTGAAGCTAATGGGGAGGTTCAGCCATGTGAAGAACAAGGAAATGAAGATGGTGGAAACACTGACTCTTGCATCAAGGGAAAGTGTGGATAAGAATAAGACATATTCCATGTGGATGAGAATGATCTCTGCTAGTCAAGAAGAATTTCAATTTATTAATAAGGTTGACAAATTTGTAGTGTGCTTATGTGGGCAGTGGTAAGGTTGTGAGTGTAGAGTTTGGTATATTAGTAGAATATCTTGCAAACATGTTTTATTATGCATTACACACAATAGGGATGACCAAGAATGGCCTTGCTCGAGTTAGTTCAAGATAGACGCTTACATGAAGGCATATGATGGAATTTTGCATGCCAGATTTATTAAGAAACATGACCCGTGAAGAAGACGGGAAGATATATGCTCCTATGTTCAAGAAGAAGTTGAAAATTCATAGAAAAGATAGGATGGAGGACACAAAGGCCTTGGCTGGTGATGGAGTTGCTCGCAAGTTAAATAGAGTGACCTGCAACACATGATTAATTAGGCCATACTAGGAAGATATGCACCGCCTTGTTAACAAGAAGATTAAGTATAAGATTCTAACAAAAAATTGAACTTGTGCATTCCTCATCATTATGTTGAAAAAAGAATCAATTTATGTCGTTCATTCATGAAGCAGGACCAGTGGAACGTATGAGTGAATTGTGATCACAAGGAACCAGGCATGTGAAAGAATTGGCTGGAAATTGTCTGAAGGATATGCCTCATACTGAATGAACGTATGGATTTTCGAATAGTTTTCAAGGTGGGGTGGCACTGTGTTGAACAAGAAGCTTTGTATAAGTTTAGAGAATGATTAACTTTATTTTCCTAGATGTTTTCTGGTGTAATACTATCGAGGATTATTGTGTATTGAAGTTTGCCAAAACTTGTTTGAAAACGATGCTTTTATACTTTCACTAAATTGGGTTTCTTGATGTTGTATGTTTTGCGTAAACTAAACAGCGTTTAGCAAGCTTCCCGAAAGACTTAAATAAAGTATATTTTGGTTTATACAAATTACAGCAATGAAGCTTCTTCTGAAGCACATGTTTTAGACCAAAAAGTGATTTTAATTGTGCTATATTTTCTTGTACTACTACTACATTCCTTTGATGCTTACGCAATTCCAAAATAACTTTAATTAGGATTGATATGACACTTAAAATACTACTAGTCGAAGCACGAATCTTGATGCTAAAAGCAAGTGATCCAGTTGAAGGTGATCAAGCTCTTAAAATATTCTTTGAAACTTTGATCGTTAAATCCCTAAATAGCTCTCAAATACGTTTATAGTCAAATCGAGTCTCAACGGCAATCCAACAAGTCAAGATATTAATTCCGACTTCATTTGAGCATTCAAATACTTAAAATATCAAATGAATCATTCTCGAGCGTCCAATGGGGAGTTTCGATTTCGTATTTACAGACGTTACCTCCAATCTATAAATACTCATTACTCATGAGAGGGTAAGAGAGAGAGAGAGCTCAAAGCAAGATTCTCCAAGACAATCTCGCCACCACTGCCAACTATCACCACCGCCGCCGATCCTCGCCACAATCTCTCGTCTCCATCATGACGACCTTCATCACGACCCTCATGTCACCATCATGCTACCACTCAAGAAGCGTACCTAACGCATGTATTGTTCTTTCATATGCATCTTGAATCCGTATCGGAAGATTTTGTACTAAAAGGATACATATGAAAGATTTTATCGGCTAGGGTGATTTTTCCTCTTTTTCGAGTTTTACGTAAAATTCTGAGTTTGTTCACTCTTTAAATACATATATTTGGATTTCACAAAGTCCAGAACTTTCACTCTAAAGTGCTTTTCTAACACGCAACAAGGATCTTCTTCAACTAATTCATTATAGCTTTTAGTTCTCCTAAATTTAATTGCACTGCTATATATCCTTTAACTTGTTCTTTGCAAGTTGAGTTTGTGTGGAACGTTTGAAGTTGGGTTAATGTCATAAAGGTGCACTGTGCACGTCACTGGAAGACTCCGCATAAATTGCTAGCACATGTAAAGTAAAGCTAGTCTCACATATTTTGATATGCATGAAAGGTTGCTAGGATGGCAACTAATTTGAAAACTTAAATGCTAATACCTAAATTTAAGGTTTTTAAAAACTTCGACCAACATTGAGCAACCCCTCAACCTTTGGAACCTGGGAATGAATTACACTTAAAGAAAATAAACAGATAGTTTGTGTTTGTTCAATGGAAAGCAAATGTACTGATAATATGGGAGAGAATTAATGCAGGAATTTGAAGCAAATGTGCAGATCAATAGGGTAGGCAGAAGTTGTGCAAAAAAATTTACGTAAACTATAGTTAACACTAGATGCAATGTTTAAGAGGAATGAATGATAAATATGATGATCCCAAATAGTTGTGATAAGATGATGTTGATGATGGTGAATGAGGCGTGGTTTAAAAAGCATAGCTATTGACTATATGGGCATTTTTGTTTCCTAAGAGTTTTCGGAAACTCTTGTGAAAGGCTGATAATGTATGAATGTTATTTTGTTTCTTCAAATGAACTCTGGGAGATTCTTCAATTCCAACATTATTTAAAACCATTTAAATCGATTCTATTTCAAGTCGAAGGATGTATCGCCATCCTTCTTGCTGACGAAGATCCTTATTTTTGTTACTGAGTATTGATCTCTGCATGTTTCATTTAAATCGAGCAAACTCGTGAAGTAGAATGTAATATTCCATATTCTTTGATAAATGAAATGATTATACTCAATTGTTTTACATGATTACTATTTTGAAGGCTAAATTTTCTCAGTTAACCTTGCTTGATTTAAATATTTTTTATGGTACTGATATGCTGAAAACTAGTTACATTTATATCTTAGCTTTCTGATCTCAATGATTATTAAATGGATTTTCATATCTTGGCTGGAGCCTAGAGGTCTACGAGGATGGTATCTGCCGGAATTGTCTCTTTCTATCATCCAGGTCTTTCGCGTTTGTATCCTATGTATTTTTTTTAAAAACTTCAGTTCTTTAATCCAGTTGAAAGTTTGTCTTCTAGGTTCTCTCTTGTTCTACAGACATAAACCGCTCTTCTCCACTTGGCTATCTGCCGATATCCATCATGAAAAAAGTTTGAAATTGGTCTGCACGCAAATCATTCACTTCTTTTATTATTGAGAACTTCATTTTTTTTCTTGTTTTAAATACTTAGAATTATAGAAATTTTTTGCAGAAAATTTTCTTTCCTTATTTTAGGCATCTAAAGTGTGCAACAAGAAGAAGAAATCACTATCATGGGTTTTCATCTGATGATGGGTTTGACCAAAAACCATTTTGGTTGACAATGATTCTGGATTTTGCTCAGTAAACATCAAATTACTTGAATCTTTATTCTGTATAAATACCTAGCAATCGAACTGCTTGTTTACTCAGTTATAGAGTTTTCTAATTGCTGTTTTTTTTTTTTTTTTTGCAGGAGTTTAAGATCTCTAGCTCTGTTTTTGCTCCAGCAGCCTAGTCAGTTGAAGTATATAGAATGGCCTACTCTTGAAAGCACGGTTTGTATATTCCTAGTAACTTGGTGTTCTTCTCAACCATGTTTTGTATATATTACTTAGATCCTGTCCTGTGTGGCTGTTAATATGCAGTTTATGCAAAAAATGCTATGAAAGAAAGTTATTTGTAACCCACTCTTAAGCAGTTATAGCTAAATAGAGTTTTGATAATTATTTGGAAAGCAAAGTTGTAAAAAGTTATTTGTAACCCACTCTTAAGAATTAAAGCTGGAGAAAGGTAAGTGGTCACTTTACCTTATAGATCATCTTGGCACCATAAAGAGAAGGAATAGTGTTTAAGAGTTAGGAATTTTCTTCAATGCTCTCTCTTTCATCCTTGTTTTGTTATTCTCACAATGTGAAATTTCTTTTATCTTTTTGCAATCCAATCATTTTGATTAATATTTCATAAATTTTCCTTCATTTCTGCAGGCCAAGACAGCTACCCTCACACTTGTTCTTGTTGCTTTGCTCATTGTTTCATTGGCCTCTGTTGACTCATTTCTCTTCTACATATTGGCTCTCCTCGTCAGAAAAGCTGCATGATAACAGGTATTCTTAGTACCAATCAACAAATTATACTATTTTTGTACTTAAACTTAGGCCCTGTTTGAGATCAATTTTATTATGTATTTTTTATCTTCTTTTTATGTTATTTTTAAAAATATATTTTCTAAATATTATTATTTTTAAAAATATTTAAAATAATTTTTAAATATTTTGAATATTTTCAAAAATAGTGATCCTAAATAGCCACAGCTTACAAATCAGTCATTGATTTTGTTCAGATTTTTATTTTTGAAATTTCTGTTTAAATATTGTTACAGGCAACATCATAACCTTATGGGTGATCCATAGAACTTTTGGTTGAGCTGATGATAAATTCTGAAGATATTATAAGTAGCAGTGGATAGCAGAATCTGTAATCTGCCTTCTTAGTTATGCTTCAGTGGCTGTCTGATTTGAATTTGAACAGTGGTTGAGGAATATATGAAATTATCATTTTGTGATTTGCTGTTTGGTTATGCTTCCAATGAGCTTCCTATTATATTGTGAATTCTTGCTATGTTGCTCATTTGAAGTTTGGCTACTTTGGACTCATTAGAAGGATCATATCATTTAATGAATTTGACTTTTATAACAAATTGATTTATTTTGTTTACCTAAAATTATTTGGTTTAGGTTTAAATCAACTTAGAGTGTGTTTGTGATAACCTTCTAGTTTTGTTTTTTAGAAATCATTCATAGCTTATTTTGGCTATTAGTTTTTTTATTATTTTTCAAAAAAATTTGTGAGAAAAAGTTATTTTTGAGAATCAGAATTGTTAAAATGTGATTTATCACAAAATTGTTATTTGAATTTTTTTTTAAAATATTATATTTTATGATTTCAAGCAATAAAAAATTATAGAGCTTATCTCTTGATTCTCTTCCTCTCTCTCTCTCTCTCTATATCTATTCTCTTTCATTTCTTAATCAATATTATCATTAATGTCTAATTAGTCATGAATAAATTTGAATTTAACACAATATATACAATAAAGGACACGCTTTAATTATTTCAAAAAAAATAGTAAATAAGTGAATATCCTAGGCGTGAAAAAAAAAGATATATTTCATTCATTATTTTATATAATGTCACACTCAATCGTATGTCGGGGTCATTTAAGATGATGATGGTATTGTCATGTAATATTATATCCTATTGCAGTATTATTTGAGTACTGATCTGAGTTATATTTTAAAAAATTTGTAACGATAAAATTATATATTTTTTAATTTAATCTAATTAATTATTTATGGTGACAATGAAGACAGAAAGATTCATGTAGTCGACTCTGCCTATTGGGATTAAGATTTATTGTTGTTATTATTATTGTAACTATTTATGATGACAATCATCAAGTTAAAATTTTACTTTTATAAAATAAAAAAATTATAAATTTATGATAGCTTCTTCAAATAATAATTTTTTTTAATATTATTAATATTATTTTTTTATATAATTGTTATTTTTTAAGTAGACTCTAACCAACATCGCATATAAGCAAATACTGATTTAATTATAACATTGGATTACTATGTTAGCAGTTTAATAACATTAGATAAGAAAATAATTTATAAAGAATTTGCACTATTATTGCTATTTAGCATCGATTCAAATCTTTTAAGTATTTGGTTAGTAAAGAAAAATAGAGAATGATTTCAAATATACTAAATATTAGCAGATTAGATTCACTGGGATTTGTAATTCCAAATACACCGACCACGAATGAAAGATGATGTGGCAGCTACGGACACCACCACGCCGCGGTTTACCGCTAGGCCGCCACGGCTGCCGTTCGCCGCTCAGATCACGCTCTTCTGGATGCTGGCCGGCGCCAGACTGGCCGCGCGCCGTCTCGCCGATGCTAAAACTTATTTTATATTAAACAAAAAAAGAAAGTCAGAATTTGTAAAGCTCTCAACCAAACAACTATAAAGTAATCCTTTTACACTTAGAGAGCGGTTGTAAAGCATTTTAAATACATGACTTTATAGTTGTTTGGTGTTTGGTTACTGATTAAAATCTTTTATAAATTCTGATTTTTTTTTTGGTTGATAAAACGAATGAAAGAAATGAAGGTTGACGATGGCACGATGGCGGCGCTAACCTGACGACGCGACGGGGAGGTGAAGCGGCGGCGCGGCCATAGCCCCACCGCATCACTTATTGCTCGATATTTTGAATTACCAAATAAAATTCCAAATACACGAAATCTCTTTTCCGATATATTTAAAATGCATTACATTACACTAGAATTTTATTTTACTTGGAACTAAATACTTAAAATGTTCAAAAACATGTATTTAGAATACAGTGTATTCTAAATACACGTTATCAAATAGCTCCTGAATTTTTTTTATACTATATTTCAAATGCAAACAACGAAATAGTCTCTTAATGAATTATTATTGCATGTGCAACAATATTGAATGTGAAAAAAAGTCAACATTGACGGATAATTCTGTCAGGCCTGAACCCGCAGGCCGGAACCAAATACCCGAAACTCGGTTAATCCGCCCGATACTCCTCCACCCGGTTAAAAACCCTCGTCGGACGGCCAAAGTTCCCCTCAGAAACTACCCCTTTCCTTTTCTCCATCGTCGGACTGAGCCAAAAAGGCAATGCCATCTCGAGCAATCCTCATCGCCCTCCTCCTCTCCGCCTTCCTCTTCCATGGCTTCGCCGCCTCCACTACGAAACCCACCCCCGACGACGCTGACGAGGACCTCAGCTTCCTCGAAGAGGGCGACGACGAGGACGTCGCCCACGGGTTCCCGAGCCCCGACCATGCCTTGCCGGACGAGGACGATCAAAACGAATTTGACGAGGACGAGCTGGATGAAGGCGGCTTTCTTGATTCGGATCACGGATCTTACGAGGCGCCGGCGGCGGTAGACGAGAAGGATGTGGTTGTGCTTACGGAGGGTAATTTCACCGAGTTCATAGAGAAGAACAGGCACGTCATGGTGGAATTCTACGCGCCGTGGTGCGGGCATTGTCAGGCCCTAGCGCCGGAGTACGCTGCGGCGGCGACGGCGCTTAAGGCGGAGGACGTCGTGCTTGCCAAGATTGACGCGACGGAAGAGAACGAGCTCGCACAGAAGTACGATGTGCAGGGTTTTCCAACTATTTACTTTTTCATCGATGGAGATCACAAGCCCTACCCGGGGCAGAGAACTCAGTGAGTTGACTCCATATAGATCTGCTACTTCGTTGCTTGATCTACTTTGATCTCAACTTATCGGCTTTGTTTTATTCTCATGAACTCGTCTTTTCTATTATATGGACTTCCTTTTAAGCAGGGTGCATTAATTTGAAACTTGAGGCTGAAAAAAAAGTGTTTTGAGGATCTGTTAAGATGTCCTATTAAGTGCTTGGCACCTTTTGCTTATATTACACCGAGTTTTCACATCGTCAGAGTTTCTAGCCTGCTCAAAAGATATCTAGGCGATGAATGTTGATTTTTTTAACTTTTTTTTTTTTGTGGGTTATTTCCTGTTAGCTTGTTGATATGGAAGTTTGCAACCTTGAAAGTTACAAAAGAAAGAAACTTTAACCAAACAACAAAAGGAATGGAGATGGGTGAACCATGCAGAATGAGTGAACTTGTTTTGCTTTCTGAATTGCAATGCTCACTCAAATGCTGCTTTGATTTAAGGAGGATTTGCCTACTTTGACTGTATTTTATGGCGTTGATTATTAATTGTTTCTCTTTCATTTCAAATATTATTTTTTATGCTATTTTCTTTTTTTTATGAAGTGTGGGAATGCCTGTCGTTGTAGTGATTTCCGGAAATGCCTTCAGACAAGTGACTTCAGGCAGATTTAAGGATGAGGGCAATTAATTCAATTTTCTGTTAGCATTATGCATAATGGCAACGCAAATTCACATTCTTCCTAATAATGGGTCACTGGAATGAGTTTTGCAATGTAGTTCATCACTTTCTAATAGTTCATGCCAAATAAACTTGTCTTGGACTTAGGCACTTTGCTGTATGACGGAGATCTGAACTAGTTATTTGTGAAATGGGGAAAAAAAATATTTTCTCCGTATTGTTTGTAATTTAGCATGTATTGAAGTTAAAGCATTTCAGCTTCACATATAATTCAAGTTCAGCTCCCACCTGGAGCTACTAGTCTACATATAAATGTTCATGCTGTTTTTGTCTCATACACATTCAAATGCCAAAGTTTTGATGCAATATTTGTTTAGTTGGAGGATATGTGATAGATATATTGTACTTTAAACTTGGTTACTACCTTTCTCACTCTATCTTGATAATTTGTTGTTAGCTTTAACTTCGAGTTTGTTAATAATATGACATATTGGCTGCCTTCAATGAATATATTGCTATTACAATTTGGTGAAACTTGCATTGCAGAGATGCTATTGTTACCTGGATTAAGAAGAGGATTGGGCCTGCTGTTCAGAATATAACAACAACTGAGGAGGCTGAAAAAATACTTGCCTCTGAAAGTAAACTCGTCTTGGGCTTATTCGACTCTTTAGTGGTAATTTCTTGTACATTTCCTAGTTTAGCAAACCATGAAGAGCGACCTTCATGGTTTGTAGTATATGCCACAATTGAACTGTTTGGTTTGAATGTTTTGATTTTGAGTCATTGTAACCTGTTATATTCATGACCTTCTTTAATTTCTTCACGTCATTCTTATCTGTAATTTTTGTGACAGGGTTTACATTTCTTCTTGTTATAAAATTGAGTTGACTTGAACTTCAATTTTTTGCTTAAGGGATTTCTTTAGTGGTAATAGGATTTGAATGTCTGCACAACAATTAATAAACCTTTCATTTCTGCAGTATTGTCCAAGTCAGTCCCCTTTCCGTCATGTAAGTTGGAGTTTAAGTTAAATATAACATCATGATGAATAATATGCAGCTTTTGAAAAAAAAAATTGGCCAACAAAGAATGATAAGGTTGATGCAAAATAGTTGGAATAAAGACCTTCACATACGCTAAGTCGAAAGTCAAGCTCACAAGCTAATTGACGGACTTTGAAGCAACGCAGCAAATCGGCTCAAAATACGGACGCCACCAAAAATGGTCGAAACGACCTCTAATCGACAAACGGACTTCGCCGTTGATTCGAACGCCGAAAAGATCGAATATAAATATTGAAAATCTAACGATCAATCGACAAAGCCGTTTATCAACGGTCACGCGCATATCGGCGGAAGTCGCGACGACCCAACGACTCCGCTCATGAAATTGATCACGCCGTTCAAAACATCGAAAACTATCAAAGAGTCGTCCAATTCGGATGAGCAAATGTCGAATAATCGATGATAGCGATCGAGCCGAAATGTCTCTAATGTCGAAATGATGACGGCGGACCACTTCGCCGTCCGTCGAACGTCGAAATTGATCGAAATATATATATTTCAAAATCTAACGATCAATCGATTAAGCGCTTGAGCTATCAACGTGTCGACGCCATATTAAGTCGCGGCTGACGATGTCAAACGATCTCGCTCGCAAAATTGATCACGCCATCGGCCAAATGTCAAAAATCTATCAAATGATCGTCGCGCTTCAATGGACGAATGCGAAATGTCGAATGATTTGAAGTGACACGCGCAAATCGGTGACCAAATGCACAGGACGTCACCAAAATCAACTCAAATGACCTCCGATCGACGAACGGACTTTGCCATCGCGTTCAGAACGTCGAAATTGATCAGAATATAAATATTGCACGATTTGATAATCAACCGATCAAACGCTCGAGTCGTCAATGCGCTGCACGCATATCGAGGTTAGGAGACATCGACGAGGATCAAACGACCTCCGTTCTCGAAATTGATCGCGCCATTGGCTTTGAAATGTTGAAATTTATCAAATAAGACTGTTTGCATTCATTTCGGACGAGTCTGCCAAAATCGAGCGGTCGAAAGCGGCGACACACATTTTGAGCTAAAATGGACTCAATTGACAACTCAACCAAACGCCATCCGACAGAAACGATCGCGATCGTTTTGAACATCAATTATCTTATATCGATATATATCGATACGTATTTACTGCAAAATCTACATTAAAATCGCTTAAATAAATTTAAAATTTATTTAAAATCTAAATTACCCCATGTTTCCTTCTATTTTCAGCGATAAATCAAAAATAAAATAAAAAAATAAGAAGAAAAAAGGCGGTTTCCACTCTCCATTTCCTTCCCACGCTTTCTCTCTCTAGATTCCTCTCTCATCGGAACGAAAATGTGTAATTTTGAATTCCTCTCCCGCTTCAATATCCGGCTTCAACCTTCAAATTTCTCATGTCTACTTTTATCGTTTCTCCGACTGACCGGTCCCATCGCAGAACCCACTTCCGGCGCCTCGACCCATCCCTGCTCAGAAGCCACAGGTCCATCTCGTTGGTCTTTCTCAGTTGATCCATCTCGGAACTTTTCTGGCGATTCACAGGTCTTCATAACAAAATCGTTGCTCATTCACGATCTCTCAGAAGCGGCCTGTTTTCACAGAAACCCATCCACTCACCTGCTGCCGGCCCTCAGGCCTAATCCACGCTTTCTTATAGCTAACGCTTCCACCTCCGGCCTGCATCTTTCCATGGCACAAATTCTCCCATCTCATCCAGAAAGCCTTGTCAAGCTAATTCCAGCAGAATCTTCTCGTTTGCCAGATTGCCAATCGAGAGGACATCGTCAACTTTTTTGATTTTCAGATCGCACTCGCTCTGCCCCGCTGCTGGGAAGAACATCGTCAATAAACGAATTCTTCTTTCGACGGCGGCCAGACCTCTCGCTTAAGCCGCTGCCGCTGATCGAGAAGAACATCGTCATACAATTCTTTCGATTCCCGCACCCTCGCTTTACCGTCTGCTTGGCCGCGAATTGAGAAGAATATCATCAACAGGTGAATTCTTCTTTCGATTTTCGGCATCGCACTCATTGCTTTAACCTTCCCGTTTTTGCTGCGCCGCAAATTGGGGAAAAATATCGTTAACGGTGAGATTCGACGCCATTATTCTCACATTCCCAATCGTGCATCTAACCACATTTTTTGCCGGCATCAGAACGTTAGACCAAAACGCTGTAATATATATATATATATATATATATATATATATATATATATATATTTGTGTTTTTGGTTTGAAGACCTTGCTCCAACAGCGCCGAATGAAAAACGTTATGGTGTCACAAGATACCGCTATTTCAGATACCGAAATTCCAACACTTGTTAGACGTCGCCTCCTCCCAGCAAATATCAATAAATTTCCAATTTCTGACTTGAAAAAAAGGAATGATATATGTCGATTTGTCTTCTTCAGGGTTTAAAGCGCCCGTTGTGCTCAACAAGGTGACGAGAAAAATCACGCAGATCGAAGACACCACTCTACGCTCAACGAAATGCAGCGTTCAAAACACTCACGCATCTACACCTACGACGGAGGTCGCAAAATCGGCCAAATCTTGACTTAAAAAATGGGAATAAAACGAATGAATGAAGCGTTAAGTAGAAAACCGCAATTAATTTTAAAGTAAAAGCGTCAAAACAAGAAATATGGGAAAGCCTTTAAAGAAAATTTTGGAAGAAATATAATATTTATTTAAAATCTAAGTGAAATTTGGGGAAATTAATATTAAATTCACAAACTAAAGATATTAAACTCACAAACTTTGGGAAGGCTAATATTAAACTCACAAACTTTAATTGTAATTCTTTACGGCTTAAATTAAAGCGATAAACTGAGTTCTCTTTTCTTATAAATTATTCAAAATTAAACAAGCTTTAATTAGAATTTGGGGAGACTAATGCTAAACTCTTAACAAACTTATAGTAAACTTAAAGTCTAGGGATGAATCCAAATTGAGTTTAATAGCTCTTATACGAATATAAATGTGATTACTATGTTTTAAGATAATTGGCTAAAGAATAAATACCAAATCAAGATAATTTATCAAAAGTGGTATAAATTGAACATATAATCAAATTGGGAGAATTACAAAAACTCAATAAGTAAATTAAGTGCAAGTAATGTTTTAAACTACAATCTAAATCAAAATGCATTCTTCGCCATCAGATCTGCAACTTTTTGTACAAGTAGACGGAAGATGATACTAAATCCAATTCTATAAAAATCATAGACGCCCTTCAACCAAAAATCAAAGAATTTCATCATAACTATGATTTTCAAAATTAATGATTTCATTAATTAGATGAAATTAAAGTTTATAAATTCTGCAGACGTAGACATATAGATTTCAAGCGAAATTTTAACGTCTCAAGAGAGAAGCTAAATTGAAATAAAAAAAAATGAAAATACAAAATCAATCACGTAATTCAAATATAAAATTACCTAAAATTATTATACACCGGCTTGGACCCCAACACTATGCTGAATACTTAAATTCAAATGTTTGATACGGCCATACCCTGCTTTGTGAGCTAAGTAACAAAACCTAAAATTTATAAAAGAGTTTCAAATCAAATGAAATATTCAGAACTGATTCTCACATGTGACAAGAGATCTAATCCTCATAGAGTTAAATAGATACGATCTAAAGTTCTAAACATATTCAAATAAATCAATTTTTCAAATCAAATCAAATATCAATCAAACCGCTTAAATGAAATTTATCATTAAAGTTTTAAACTAAATTTAATCTATCCGCTTCCGCAACCGTTTGGTGAAAAATTAAGAAAACAAATTCAAAAGCAGTTCAACGTCAAATCAAATATTCGTTATGCTCACTCTCAATCAATCTCACGCCAAGGATGTGACCTGTGTCCTCCGACTACGCATTCCAAAAGCATGAGATGACACCACTGTAATCCTTGACGGTTTCTACCCCCCATTATATTACGATCATCACCGAGATGCTTCCAACGACTCTGTCTTTGAGTCGGAATCATGCAGATACTGATGAACAAATAACTCACAAGGTAGACTTAAGATCGCCCCTGACAAACACAACCTCGTTTCTTGGATGATGAATACGCTGGTTCCGATAAGGATCCTTCAGTTAGTCGACCTCTTTTGACTAAGTAGACAGGATCGAGATCGCCTGATGACTAACCACGGATCGGGACGCACATCATCATCGCCCCAACCATCTGGTTTAAATAATAAATTTCATGAATCTTAAATTCTAAAACTCTATATTGCTATATATGTTATACATTTAATGATCTAACGACTCAAATTTAATCGAAAGTTCTCTCTCACTTATCGAGGATAATTAACTATAGCGCTATGGAAACCCTGAACCAGATCTAAAGTCCTTACAAAATGAGGGCGAAATCTCTGGGCAGTGTCTTATCTACTATTTTATCTGTCTTCTGAAATTACACCGACACCTTAAATCACTCTCTTCAATTCAATAATAAAAATTGTCGAGGTCTGCATGCTGAATACCAGCAGAGAAAGTGAAAATTTATGCTGAAATCCAAAGACACACACATGTATTTAAAGAAATAAGAAAACTCCAAAATTTTACGCGAAACCTCAAAAAGAGAGAAAACTACTGGTAGCCAAGAAAAACTTCCACTATATATTTGTTTTGAGTACAAGTTTTCCGATAACGGATTACATAATCAGATATGAGAGCGACAATGGAATCCCAAAATCGACAACAACCCATATTCACGCTCGCGTTGTAAAGCTTGTTATGTAGATAATGAACAATGAACCAATTAATCGACGAGGAGCCACAGACCGACGGAGATCGAATGACGCGGGATCACGGCCGAGAGGTCATATGAGAGTCTGCTTTAATACCGCCGGTAGAGTGAAAGTTTACGCCTTTTGTCATTGAGAAGATCAATTATTCTCAATCCAAATTCGATGACAAATTTGAGCGTAATTGGGAATATCCTTTTGTCATTGAGAAATTGTATCAAGAAGGGGAATACCAACTCATCAACCTAAAGAGTGAAAGACTAATGCCGCTAATTAATGGTCGATACTTGCAAAAGTACTATACATGACGACCACATTCTCGAGATAATACAAATCTGCAAAGACAGACATTTTTTTTAAGATATATCTATTTAGTCGACATCGCTTTCACGTCGAGATCCCTAAATAAATATACCCATGAAAAACTTTTTCTGAAAATTTTCAGATACGTAGAGCATTTTAGATATTCTATACATAGAAGAAATCAATGTTGCATATTAAAACTCTCTTAAGAGCATATCAATTTAAATATTGATGTTTTTTTGTAATTTTATCTTGAACATTCTTCTAAATGTGATTTAGAATTCCGCAAGACGCATTTTTTCGCTATGTCAAGTTTATTCGAGTGATTATAAGACGAGATCTCAAATATATTAAAGTGAGGTCGACATCAGCTTTATGTCAAATCCTTCAATATATCCATAATCATATCGTTAAGTTGAAGAGTCTTGTAGGAACAAAAAAAAATTATTTCTATGCATGAAAAGACAACTCTAAATGTCAAGAAATTTATCTCTCAGATTTGCCAAATTCTGGAGATAAAGTCAAAAGAACTCTCGATTTTGGAAGTTTCAATCAATTAAGTTGGAGAAACATCAACCTCTACATCCTCAAGTCTAGGACACGAATAGGTTCTAAAGGTCGAACTCAACAAGCCCACAAATGAACATTGACGCTTCTCCTCACTCAACAAGACGCAAGGCCACAAATAAAAAAACCCCTGCTCTCGTCACTGATGACAAAACCACCAACCCACTACAACTTAAGTCGAAGACTCGAGTAAGTTCTAAAGGTCGAACTCAACAAGCTCACAAATGGTCGAGTTGGCCGACGCCTATCGACTCAACAAGTTCGAAAGAAAAGCCGCAGAAACAAAGAGCCCCCGCCGCCCAATGACGATTTGCTCAATCTCAAACTAGACCTAAGGATTATAAACAACCGTGATCTAAGAGATCTTTCTACTGATCGATAGATCAAGATAATGAGAAAATTCTCAATTTGCGCTCAAATCAATCTATATTGCTGCAGGTGATATCTCAATTTATTCTCAAATGATGATCAAACTCTAAAGACGATCAAAGCCAATCTTCATGAGTCCCCAAAACGAAAAGACATGACAAGAAGCAATTCCATAGTTCAAACAAAGTCGATGGTCGAAGCTAAAGGAATTTCGTGGTTATTTAGTCATAAAGAAAGCACGCTGTTAAACTAATAACTCAATATCGACCCTATGGGAATCATCATCTATGTATCCTCCAATCATCAAAGCGGCAAGCAGGTTCTTGGCATACATACACTTCTTCGACAAGTCAATATGACAAATCGGGTCGATCTTCATTAAGTTCGTCAAGCTTAATGCTGGAATGAAGGAATTTCAAATCTCGATCAAACACGGATAAACCAATTCTCCAACGGAATCATTCATCAAAACAAGTAGACCAATTCCTCCATCAAACCCAATCAAGCATGAAGCTAGGGTCTCAAACCCAAACAACATAGAAGAAAGAGATCTTCAGCAAAGTTATTGAAGCAAAGAGTAGATGATGTAAGAACTCCTATCTATTTGACAAGTCGATTCTGATAAATCGATCAAGCCCGTCATTTAACATGTCCTGAATAAGGCGGCATACTAATGACAAATCCTATCAAAAGCTCCGTAGTATTACTGTCGAATTTGAAATGATCTAATTTACGTGGCCCGACTAAATCGTCGGTTTTTAAGCGTGACTCGCTCCATGCGAATCACATTTATTGGGGCATTTGTTATTTACATACGATGTCATAAGTCGAGTCAGCCAGTCTAATTCGACGACTTGAAAGCGGCATAAATGAGGGCTCAAAATGCACATCACCAAATGGTCGGCGACCCGATCGATGAGCGAACGCCGTTGCGTTGAGCGTCGAAATCAAAATATAAATATTGCAAAATTTAACGATCAATCGATTAAGCTTCGAGTTATCGAATGTCCGCGCATATCAGTCGAGAAAGCTGCGGCGATATCCCGTCCGTTCGAAATTGATCACGCCATTAGCTTCAAAACATCGAAAATTATCAAAGAGATTATCCGCGCTCAATTCGGATAAGTCTGTGCAAATGTCGAATAATTAGCAGTGACATCGCGCAAATCGAGGTTGAAATGTACTGGATGTCTTTGAAAATGGTCGAAACGATTTCCGATCGGCGAACGGACTTCGCCGTTGTATTTAGAACATCAAAATTGATCAAAATATAAATATTGCAAAATTAAACGATTAATCGATTAAGCGTTCGAATTATCGATATGTGCGCATGCTCGATGTCGGTGGCGAAGATATTCGATCCGTTCGCAAAATTGATCGTCATCGTTGAGCACGTCAAAATCTATCAAATGATATTGTCCGCGCTTAATTCGGACGAGTCTGTGAAATGTCGAATGATTTGAAGTGACATCGCGCAAATCGAGGTTGAAATGCACAGAACGTCACCAAAATTAACCAAATGACCTCCGATCAACGAACGTACTTCGCCATCGCATTCAGAACGTCGAAATTGGTGGAATATAAATATTGCGTGACGATGATCAGCCGTCAGCCGCCGAGTTGTCGATGCGTCTGCGTCATGTCGAGGTCGGGAGGTCGGCGATCAAACGATCTCCGTTCGTGAAATGATCGCGTCATTGGCGAAGCGTCAATCATGAAATAAGATTGTCGCATTCCGGAGTCTGTAATCGGTCGAAAGTGACGGCAGCGCATTTTGGTGAAATAATTGATTTGGCGTTGATTTGAGCCAAACGGCTCCGTTCAAACGGCCATTGTGTTGAAATTAATTACCTTATATTGATATGTATATTGACTATGTGTATTTATCGACGTGAAATTCATATTAAAATCGCTTAATAAATTTAAAATTTATTTAAAATCCTAAATCCCATGCTTCCTGGTTCCCTATTTTCGGTTTTGATAAACGGAAAAAAAAAGAAAGAAAGAATCGGTGGTTCCACTTTCTCCATTTTTCCTTCTCTCTCTCCATTCCTCTCTCGTCGAAATGAAAAAATCGGTAATTTTGAATTCCTCTCACTCATTGTCGGCAGTCTCATGGCGTGCGTCAATCCAGATCCGGCGTTCTTGCCCATAATCCATCCAGCTTTCAGGTCTCGATCCAGGTGTCGCGTCATTAAAAGCAAAAAGCCAGATCTTTCCATGATCTGCAATCCGTATCTCCCACAAAACCCGGTTGGAACCATCCCAATGCCATTGCTGTCCGTGGCCATTGCCGTTCAGAATCCATACCTCGGCTCCTACGACCCGTAAAGCTCCACCTTCGACGCATCTCCTTTCCCGCACCTTGATTCACGACGCATGACTCCGCACCGAGCAAGCCAACCCGATTCCACGCAGCCTTTTTCCTCTGTTTTTTCCCGATCGAGGGAAGGAAGGGCCGTCAAACAGGAATTCTTCGATTTTATCGCATCCGCTTTTGGCCGTCATTTCGCACGCATGGGAGATATCGTCAACAGGCGAATTCTTCTTTCGATTTCTGGCGTTGCACCCCTCGTTTTATCCGTCTTGTTTACGCTTCACCGTAATCGAGGGAAGAACATCGTCAACAGACGAATTTTTTTTCAACAGGCGAATTCTTCTTTCGATTTTCGGCGTTGCACTCCTCACTTTAGCCTTCCCGTTTTCACTGCGCCGCAAATTGGGGAAAGAGCATTATCAACAGGCGAATTCTTATTTCGATTTTCGGTGCCGCATTCCTTGCCTTACATTTCCAATTGCATACATAACTACGTTTCTTTGTCGAGCATTGCGTAGCAAAATCGTCGACGTGTGTGATCGTGAATGTGATATATATATATATAGTTTCTTTTCGGTTTGAAGATCGTTGTACTCAGCGGTCTTGACGAGATGAAAAATAAAATGGTGTCATGAACATCATTCACTTAGGCATCTGAATAAGGCAACACTTGTTAGATATCGCTCCCCAGGCAATCTTTATCGAAATTTTGTTTAATTTAGACTTAGAAAAAAAGGGAGAATGAATATATATCGTCTTTTGATTTAAAGGCCTCGTTGTGCTTTCACAGAGCGACGAGATGAAAAACTGCGTTGTCGTAGACACCATTATTCTTCAGGCGTCGTAAAGCAAAAGACCCGATGTAGCTCTAGGATGATCTTGGGTGGTACAAATTACAAATCTTTTGACTTAGAAAAGGAGAGTGAAATGAATTGACTTAAAAATGTTAAGTAGAAATCTGCGGTAATTTTAAACTAAAGCGTCAAGAAATATGGGAAGCCTTTAAAGAAAATTTTGGAAGGAATAAAATATTTATTTAAAATCTAAGTGAAATTTGAGGGAAGCTAATATTAAACTCACAAATTTTAATTGTAATTCTTTACGGCTTAAATTATAGCGATAAACTGAGTTCTCTTTTCTTGTAAATTTCAAAATTAAATAAGCTTTAATTGGGATTTGGGGAGACTAATGTTAAGCTCATAACAAACTTACAATAAAGTTAAAATCTAGGGATGAATCCAAATTGAGTTTAATAACTCTTATATGAATATAGAGGTGATTACTATGCTAGCTAATAAACATAAGTAGGGTTAAAGTAATAAATACTGAAATCGGCATAACTTATCAAAAGTAATGTAAATTGAACGTAATCAAATTGGGAGAATTACAAAAACTCAACAAGTAAATTAAGTGCAAGTAATGTTTTAAATTACAATCTAAATCAAAATCATGCTTGTAGGATCAGCTTCTTTTAACAAGCAGATAGAATGATCTTAAATCCAATTATAAAATCTTAAGGCGTCCTTCAACCAAAAATCAAGGAATTTCATCTTAACTATGATTTTCAAAATCATTGATTTTATTAATTAGATGAAATTAACTAAGCTATAAATTCCTGCATGTCTTCGGACATAAAGATTTCAAGTGCAAATTTTAATGTCTAAAAAGGCTGCGCAGGTTAAATTAGAATAAAAAAAAATGAAAATACAAAATCAATCTCGTAATTCAAACATAAGATTACCAAGATTACCTAAAATTTTGATACAGCGTAGACACTATCTTTGAATCTTTGAATTCAAGTGTCGGGATGTTCTTGCAATTCTTGATTTAGTCTTGGGTAGGTTTAGGTTAACAAAACCTAAAACCTATAAAAGAGTTTAAATCGGTGAAATATTTGGCGATTCGACATGTGATGATCTAATCCTCTATTAGCGGTAAAACGAGTTGGCGTGATCTAAAGTTTCTTTATATTCAAATAAATCAATTTTTTAAATCAAATCAAATATCAATCTGAAACTGTTTAAATGAAACTTTATCATTAAAAGCTTAAACTAAAACTCAATATATCCACCTTTTCCCTTATTTGTTTGTGGAGGGTAAATTAGAAAAATTCGATAAATAAATTGATATCAATCAAAGTGTTATCTTTATGTTTCTCAATCAATCTCACGCTAAGATGTGGCGTGTGGCTTGGCCAAGAACACAAATGAACTGGTCCAGAAATTCATCGGGTGGTTTGGCGGTCGGCTCCATTATATTATCGCGATCATACCGATGCTCACGATGGCTCGCCTTTGAGTTGTCAATCCAGGGGTATCTTGATAGCAAGCAGTCTCTGTCGGTTAAGGTAGACTTGTCCCCTTGGGCATGACAAACACCACCCCAGGTCTACAAGGATTTTTTGACGGCGTAACTCATGTGTTGATAAGGATCCTTCTGGTCAGGTTGGGTCGACAACCTCCTCATTAGAAGGATCGCGAGAGATAAGAACGGGGATCTAGATCGGATGACGTCATCATTCCCCAACCATCCGGTTTAAGAAATGATAAATTTCATGAATCTTAAATTCTAAAATTTTACATGTTTCTTTGGTATCATTTATCGTTTAGCGATCTAACGACTTAATCGAAAGTTCTCTCACTTATTGAGAGGGGTAACTATCACGCTTGCTATAGGAAACCCGGAACCAGATCTAAAGTCATAAAATGAGGTGAAATCTCTGGTAGTGTCTTATCTACTATTATCTGGCAAAAATTACGACAACTTTAAATCACTCTTCTCTTGATTGATATCAAAATTGTTGGAGGTCGGTGACAATTTTGAGACCAAAAGGTAATAATGTGGAGGTTAAGTTTGTTAACGTGATAGCTATAAAAAGAGTTGCCTTTATGAGATGAATCATTTTGAACATCGTTTGATGGTGATTCTTTACATTTAAGTTTCTATTTCTTTATCATTTAGTGTAGACTTAAGACTTCAACTTCCATTCTCAAGTCCACAATAGCACCGCCACAACCATGACAAAGCACATACCTTTCCTACTTGTTAATTTTCTCATCTAGGCATAGTGTCTGCCAAAGCCAACAGTTTTGTTATGTTATGAGAAGGCATTAAATCAGTCTTATAAACAAGTGTACTGTTCATTTAAGTTGAACTATTAAGTCATCTCAGATTCTTATGCATGTATGGTACTGCAGTACATGATGTTGGCTGTTTTCCAACTGTTAACCTATTTATTTTGATTTTATTTTGGCAATCAATTTAACCCTATATCTTGTTTGGTAAAATCAGGGTGCTGATAGTTTGGAGCTATCGGCTGCATCCAAACTTGAAGATGATGTGAGCTTCTACCAGACTGTCAGTCCTGCTGTTGCGGAGCTTTTTCACATTGATCCCAAAGCCAAACGACCTTCTTTAGTTCTGCTGAAGAAGGAAGCCGAAAAGTTGACTTATTTTGGTATGCTGAATTCTTCAGCTGTATATAATTTTTTTCAATGATGCGTAGCAGAAGTTATGCTGATGCTGATGAGTTACACAGATGGTCAGTTCACCAAATCTGCCATTGTTGATTTCATATTTGCCAATAAGCTTCCTCTGGTGACCACTTTTACTAGGCAAAATGCTCCTCTTATCTTTGAGAGTCCAATTAAAAAACAGGCAAGTAATATTCTTTTATTATAGTGTCTGGCTTATTTATATTTTTAACCTTACTTCTAGAAAATTATTGATATTGCTTACTGTTCTTTTTATTAGCTTTTGCTCTTTGCACAATCAAAAGACTCTGAAAAGGTTTTACCGATCTTTCAAGAAGCGGCAAAATTGTTCAAGGGAAAGGTATTTATTAAATATCATCATTATAAATTCATTATATATTTTGAAACTTGAATAACTTCAGTGACATTTTATATACGACAGCTACAAGAAACTCCATTAAAAGTTCTTTATGGCTTCTCTGAATTCCGTTTATGTGTTCTCGACAGCTTATCTTTGTGCACGTGGAGATGGATAATGAGGATGTAGGCAAACCAGTTTCAGATTACTTTGGAGTGACAGGAGATGGCCCAAAAGTAACTTCCAATCTTAATATAATTTCCAACTTGATCCTTGTTATCGAGATTTATTTTTTTGCATTATAAGTTTTTTTAAGGAAATTTGAACTCAATCTTTCTTTTGCAGTTACTGGCTTACTCAGGAAATGAAGATGGGAGAAAGTATGTACTTGATGGAGAATTTACACTAGCAAATATTAAGGTATGGCATCGATAATCCTCCTGTCTCGTGCAAGCTGCCCCTTTTTTTATCTCCCCGAATATAACATATCTCTACAACCAAGAATGTAATTTAAAATTTGTACTTACCCAAAATAATTCAGATAAATTTATATTTATCCTGAAGTTATCTGTTTTATCTTTTGTGGTTATTTTGTCAAAATTATTGCAACAATATTCTAACAATTAGTTGGTCTATCAATAATGATTTACTTGTGTTTATAAGAAGACTTTAGTTCAAACTCACTTTTCAATATCATTTTCATTTTATTTTGTGCCTTATGTTGGTTAATGGTGGTGAGACTAAATGATAAATGGGGTAGCCTTACCAGGTTCGTCTCATTTGAACTCATGTCCTATAGGGCTAAAAACTTTTGAAGGTTTGGATTTAAGCCTTAAATTTGCAGCCTTAACATGTTTCTTCTGATATTTTGTATTCCTGGTTTTGTTTTATGTTTTGCCTTTGTTATGTTTGGACATTTATGTATGTTAACTGTCTTAATTACACAATTTTAACATATTTTCCCTTCTTTTAGACTTTGCAGAAGGATTCTTGGAGGATAAGCTCAAACCATTCTACAAATCAGATCAGATACCTGAGATTGTATGTGGAAGCAATTATAATCCTCTAATCCATCCTACTGCTGTAAAAACCCTTTGATCTATTCCATTTGAATATTTTTTTTTTGATGACGTGATGCAGAACGATGGTGATGTGAAAATTGTGGTTGGAAATAATTTTGATGAAATAGTTTTGGATGAGTCAAAGGATGTTCTTCTTGAGGTAAATCAAATCTTTACAGCCAGGCTGTCAATTGTCAATCTTCAATTGTTTATGCAATAGAACCTTATAATGAACGTTGAATCAGATCTATGCGCCATGGTGTGGCCATTGCCAAGCTTTTGAACCAACATACAACAAACTTGCCAAGCATCTGCGTGGCATCGACTCTCTTGTTATAGCAAAGATGGACGGGACGACAAATGAGCACCCTCGGGCCAAGGTTTGACTTTATTTATCTGTTTTTAAATTTTTTTTTTACATTTGCTTTGATCTAATAGTACTCATGTTGACTTTCTTACTTTCTGGGTGAAAATTAATTTAGCTAATCAAGATCTTGAAAATGGTTAAATCATGTGATTGAATGCCATTTACATCAAATTAATCAATTTGTGCTTTGGCACTTAACATTTCCAAAAAAAAAATCATAATTTATTAACAGCTGTTTTTTATTTTTTATTTTTATTTTTTATAATAACAGCTGTGTTTCATAAATCAATCCCATTTTTGTAGTTTTACTAGTTGTTGGACCCCTTGTGATTTAAGCAATTGTTATGATAAAAATGATAAAAAATAAAAAATTAGAAGAAAATTAATATAAAAATGAGACATAATCTTTAAATACTTTCAATAGTTTTATACTTAAAATTATTATAGTCTATCATATTTTAAGTATATTTTATATTAATAGTTATTAAATGAGCCAACTTGCGAACTAACGAGAAGAGTTGGGGCTAACTTGAACTTGGCTTGTTAGCTCATTGAGCTCTCTACTCACAAATCATCTATCAGGTCGAGCTTGAGCTAGCTCACAAGTCGGCTTGAGTCACACCTTTATTTGGATCAGTTGATCTCAATTCTCAACTTTTTGTTCCGTCATGCAAACCATCATTTTTTTTATTTTACATAAGAGATTTTGAGTAGGGGTGTAAACGAGTCGAGCTTGAGCTTGAGACTGTTAGTGTTTCGTTTATTTATTTATTTTGGCTCTTGTTGAAATAACTCGTTAACAGAGTGTTCGTGTTCGTATTAGGCTCGTGTTCGGCTCGAAATTGGCTCGATTTTATTTTTTTTTTAAATATTTAATTTTCTTAATTTTCATTTAAAAAATTTAAAAAAAATAAAAAGCAAAAAAAAATTATTTAATTGAATCATATACAATTTACAATAAAAAAAGTAATATCAACAATTTGATTCAATAAAATTCAATAAAAGTTAAAAGATGTACAATAAAAAAAAATTTTTTTTACATAAAATTGCTTACATGCTAAATTGCTAACTCATATAATTACAAGTTTACAGCTTATAAGAATAAATTCAACCTAAAAATTTACATGATTATATACAACCAACAATTAGATTCAATAAAAGCTAAAAAAACACTAATATTTAATAATAATTACATACAAAATGACAAATATATTACAATTTATATGTTCACGTAATTACAACAATGATTCTCCAATCTCCATAGCTTCAAGCCTTCAAGCCTTCAACAACCTTGAATTTTCAAATGAGTAATCTCTTAACGCTTCATAATTCATTATTCGGGAGGAGCAAGCGTCGATGATAAATCCGCACTTCATGTAAACAAAACTAACAAAGAAATATGTAAGAAAAATAATGAATATGCTCAAAAAATTAAAATAAGTAATCATTGATGTCGTCAATAGCTTTTGGTTGTTTAAATTAAAACTTCAAATTTTTTGGCCAAATGAAAGATTAATAATAGTAAAAGTGTACTGAAATAATAAAAAAATATAATGAACATTGAATAACCCAAAATTATAGTGATTCAGTGGAAAAAAATGCAAAAATTTTGTACATAATATAACAAAAAACATAAATCACAAAAAATTAAATTGAAGGTTTGAAAATACATGCAGCCAACTATCAAGCTAAGTTGTATCTTAGGCATTTATTGAATTTTTCATCATAGCCCATTAAAAACTATCAAGTATGTAGAACTCATTAATGTGTATATCACAAGTGACAAGATTAAGTGTAGAATATGTTGATCTTATTATCTTAATTCTTAAGAAATAAGAACAAAAAGATAACCAATAGTTATGTCAAAATTCTAGCAGACGGAAATATCAACATTACAACTGCAAATTACATATTGTAGTAACTAAATTCAAACGAAGGCTCACAAAGAAACCAAATTCAGCAACTAATCGAAATATCCGTTACTAGCTGCGGCAAACATATAATCGAGAAATATAGGAAAAGTTCAATCCATAAAGTCCCAAGGTAGAAGTAATCTCCACATAGATCAACTCCAGCAAAATTCTAGCAGACAGAAACATCAACATTACAGTTGCAAATTACATACTGCAATAACTAAATTCAAAACGAAAGACTCACAACAAAACCAAATTCAACAGCCAATCAGAAATATCCACGTTACAGTTGCTGCAGCAACAAGCATATAACCTAGAAATAGAGGAAAAGTCCAACTCATAAAATCCCAAGGTAGAAGTAATCTCTACATAGATCAATTCCAACAAAATTCTATCTAACAAACCTAAACTATTATGACATGTATGATAAAGAAGAAAGAAAGAGGAATGTACCACTAAATCAATGCATGCGTAAATATCTGAATCAATGTAAGATCAATCACCTTATAAATTGCAAGTAAAATCTATACCCTCTCAATTCAAAACCATAATGATATCAGCTTTGGCATTCTTGAAATTCAATCTCATCATGATATCAATATTCCTCTTGCATTAATGAAAATAAATTCAAACATAAACTTAATATCCAAATACCAACAATATTTCACTTTTTAATATTTCTTGCTACAACAAAACCTTTCCACCAAGATAAACAATGTTAAGATTCCAGGAACTATTTAAACAACAGTAGAAAACTTTTGCAAATGGTTAGACTCAAATATATGGAGCTTATTACTTGGAAAATTTTTGCTCCAATCACAAAACTAAACAGTGAACACATTACAACAAATTAGTAAATGATACTTGCAGAATTTTAGGAAGGCTGAAATGCATCAAATTTAGCTGCAAAAAAAAGAAAAAATCGAGAACAATGAACACATTACAGCTGGCACCTGCTAGTCTGCTGCACCTACAAGTCTACAACCGAAAAATAGAGGGAAAATCTAACATCAAATACAAGTACATTAAATTATAACGCTATTAAGAAACCAAGAAAGAATAATCATAAATTGAAACCAAGAAATATAATTATAGCTAACTATAATTTTCAAAGTTGTCACAAATTACTATCACGCAACTAAGATAAAATTGTCCAAATTATAAAGTACGATGAAAATTAGATTGAGAAGAGTAAATGTAAGATGATATATTCGCTTAGTCTCCTTCATTATTAAACATATTCCGAAGTTTCACATAAAAATTCTTCTCCTCCATTAACTTTTATTGAAATAAAAGTAGATAATGAGAGAATGAAATTTATCAAATTTATAAATAAATTACTTTTAATTAGAAAACTACCAAGGGATTTTTTATGTTGGGTTGACGCCTCGATCCAAAATGCAAACAAGTGTATTGACTATTTTTGGAGATAAAGAGCTATAATAATCAAGAACTCTACCACCACTAAATCAGATTGGCTGATAGTGATTATGAGAATTGTTAAAATATCCTTAGCTATTTTAGATAAAGTTGGATACTTGAGAGTATTCATCTTCCACCATTCAAGAATATCAAATAAATCATTATTACACAAATATAATCCCTCCTCCAAATAAATTTGCAAATCAAATTTTGATGGCTGAATAGAATCAAAAGTAACAACAAAATAAGCAAATCTTAGCATACATCAAAATTTGATGAAAAGGTACATCAATTACTAGTTGTGAAGATCTAGGAATTGAAGAACTTGAATTAATAATATCTACTTAATATTGATTATAGATTTCTCAAATGACATCCTCAACACTCTTAATCTTAGATTCTACCTAGAGTATATTTTGGGAATGTGAAAGTAATGAATTTCACGCGTGAATCAAGTACAACAATCACTGATATGAGTAAATTGCATTCACCTTAATATTTATCAAATTTAATTTTCATCACAGTAGCCATTTGCTTGATGAATTCATCTGATGAATTGCATTTTTCAATAACTAGTTTCTTTACATCCATGATTGTAGGGAGAAAAATATTTATAATGGGATAAGAAGAACCTGAAATCATTTTAGTTACATTATGAAAAAATGAAAGCTTCTTTCATAGTTATATCACTCAATTTTAGAAGGCAACCACTTATAATTGGATTCTTGAGTACATAATAATTGAGCAACACGATAAATAAAAGTTGACTCAACATTAAATAAGTGGAGTTTGTCTTGTCGAACATCATAAACCCTTTGAAGTAGAGATCCCTGTTGCTTCAACAAACTTATGTAACCTTAAAGGGAACTTTTTAAGATATTTATTGCCTCTCTAATTTTATGAGTTATTTGTTAAACCTCTCTCAATCTATCTTGAACCATTATATTCAAGATATAAGCACATCTAACATGAAAGAAATGTCTCTGAAAATGTAATTTTTCTCTAAACTGAAAATTAATTTTTAAAGCATTTGTAGTAATATCACTGTTACTAGCATTATCCAATGTGATAGTGGATACCTTGTCCTGCAGATTCAAATCTAATAAACAATCACATATTACATCACAAATAAATGTGTCAGTGTGTGGAGGTTCAAATTTAATAAAGCTGATGATTCGCTTATGTAGTTTCTAAGAATCATCAATATAGTGAATTGTTAAGAACATATATTTCACTGTTTGAGTTGAAGTCCAACAATCAGATGTTAAGGAAACTGTATGAATGCTCTTATGAAATATTTTTAATCACTCTTTTTAAGATTCATATACTTTCATGTAATCATTCTTGATAGTGTTTCTAGACACCCTCTCATAATTAAGATTCAACACATTCAACAAATTATTAAATCACATATGCTCAACAATTATAAATGGATACTCATGCACAATAATCATTTTTGTAATTATTTCTCTTATCTGAAGATGATCATAATTTTTGGGGTCATGAGATATTGAAATGTCAATTTTGAATTAACATCAAAAGCCCTAAAATTTAATCTTTTTTGCCTTTTGTCTGCCAATTCAACAATTTGTTTATTTTTGGCCTTGATTTTCTCACATTCTCTCACTTGTCTCAAGAATTGTGAAGTTGTGCCAGTTTTGGATTTATGAAATTTTGTGTGATAATATATTCATTGTTTCTCTCCCTTAAATATATAAGTGGTTTCTATAAAATACTCTCATACTGCAGATTTTTTCTTTCTACCTTTCTTATATTTGACTTCATTACTAGTAGTCTCAAGTACATTTGTTTTGATTTAACATGTTGTGAAGAAATATTTAGAATTCCATTACCATATTTAGCTCCTACTATTATATCATATTACCACATGAAGTAGGTTGAGAAAGATCCATAGTAGATATGATAGCACACTAAATAAAAAAGAAAATATGAGTTAAGACTACATACACTCTCCATACTAGGTGTTTATTATAACATGTAATTTTTTTAAGTAAATTTAACAAATTGAAATGCATAACATATAAGTGTTTACCAATTACCATAACATCATTAGTAGAATGACTAAGATAAGTAGTCCATATATGTTTCACTAAAATATTTTGCATGAAAATTATCATTGCATAGAATAAAATAATATGAGTTAAGACTACATACACTCTTCATACTAGGTGTTTATTATAACATAACTTTTTTAAGTAAATTTAACAAATTGAAATGCATAACATATAAGTGTTTACCAATTACCATAACATCATTAGTAGAATGATTAAGATAAGTAGTTCCATATATATTCACTAAAATGTTTCATGAAAATATCATATGTATAGAATAGAGTATTTTATAGAAACCACTTATATGTAGTCTCAAGTACATTTGCTTCTGATTTAACATGTTGTGAAGAAATATTTAGAATTCCATTACCATATTTAGCTCCTACTATTATATCATATTACCACATGAAGTAGGTTGAGAAAGATCCATAGTAGATATGATAGCACACTAAATAAAGAAAATATGAGTTAAGACTACATACACTCTCCATACTAGGTGTTTATTATAACATGTAATTTTTTTAAGTAAATTTAACAAATTGAAATGCATAACATATAAGTGTTTACCAATTACCATAACATCATTAGTAGAATGACTAAGATAAGTAGTCCATATATGTTCACTAAAATATTTTGCATGAAAATTATCATTGCATAGAATAAAATAATATGAGTTAAGACTACATACACTCTCCATGCTAGGTGTTTATTATAACATGTAATTTTTTTAAGTAAATTTAACAAATTGAAATGCATAACATATAAGTGTTTACCAATTACCATAACATTATTAGTAGAATGACTAAGATAAGTAGTTCATATATGTTCACTAAAATGTTTTGCATGAAAATTATCATTGTATAGAATAAAGCAATATAAATTACTAAACCCTAAAACCTATATCAATAAATAAGCAAATCTTGATGAAACATATGCTCATTTTAGTTAAAAATTACATTTCAGTTATATATGCTCAAGGATGTAACACATTTATCATTTCACTAAAGTTATAGCAGAGAAACTATCATAATATAACTCATAAGCATGGTGAGTTCATACATCACACATGCAATAATTACCAACATCTAGTCACGATTATCTCTACACATCAATGACAAATCTAATTAATTGAGTTGTAATTTGTAAAACAATTCACATTGCTCCCTAAACCTAAAATTATAAATAAGCTAGCAATGTTGCATAGATCCTAAAAAAAAATTCATTGACATCGATTCGAATTTAATATCATCACCATCAAACAAAATCAATAACTACATAAGATACAAAGAAGCCAAATAAAAGATCGTCGTAGAACATAGTGCATTTGAGAATAAAAGTCTCAAAACTCTACGTCCATATACATTCAACATAAATATGTGAAGGTGCAACATAAAACCAAAAATAAAACAATATAAATATTAGAGACTTCTAAGATGCAAAATTTGATAAGAAGATGAAACGTGAAGGAATTCCCAAAGGAGCCAAACCAAAACCCTAGCTCAACAATCCATATAATTTTGTTTCATAAAACTCATGTCATCATCATTACTACAAAATTTCTAGGATGAAACTTTAGTCACACTTGTAACCTTAAAGGGAAACACACACATATGAAATTTTCAAAGGAGTCAAACCAAACCCTAGAAATACAATTGTAGTTATGCATAATAAAACTTCATAATCATTGTTAGAAAACAAAAGAACTAATCATCAATTGAATCTCTAAAATGGAGAAATAAATAAAAAAAAAAAAAGTAAAGAGGAATATAAAATCGAGAAAAGTTTTAAGGTGAGAGGTATAGGATGACCAAAACCAAACCTTAGCGAGGTCTCTCTCAGTCGCAATGTAGTCTATGGCTGAGGAGAGGATATTAGGTTTGAATCAAGCCTCAGTGAGTAGAACTAAGCGGCGATAATTATTGGGACCTTCTGTTGAGTTTTAAACCTAGGTTAAATGCTAGAAAGCTAAATAACTGTTGATTACATTTTCAATGGACAGGATTTAAACAATTTAATTTTAGTTTAAATTTTTTATTAAACTTAAGTTTTAATCCATAAAATTTTATTAACTAACTTAATTAATTATATAACACAAAATATTAATAATATATTATTTATATGATTATATAAATATATTATATATAAAATTAAAAAAATTATTTAAAAAATTTTATTAATTTCTAATTTTATTTTTGCTTGTTTATAAATCGAATATTTGTTTTGTTTGGCTCACTAGTTAACCAACACTTCTTCTGAATCAGTTATTCAATACAATGAACTTTTCAAACTTAATTTTGAGTATTATTTTATGTAAGATTTGATTTCAAAATCTTTATATTATTTTTCAAAAATTTCTAATTGAACTAGTTGGCATCCACTGTGTAAAAAAAAAAACAATTTTATTCTGAGATTTTACAATGGCTTCTATTGAATTACACAGATTCTAAATCGAATAAATTTGTCTTCATGTTTCAGGCTGATGGTTTCCCAACACTTCTCTTCTTTCCAGCTGGAAACAAGAGTTTTGATCCGGTAAATGAATCCAAACTCCCGCATACTCTTTTTTTCCCCTTAAACAAATCTTTCATTTACTTTAGAAATAGAATTTATGGTGGCCTTAAATTGATACTGAGTGAACTATGAAATTTTCTTATATATATATATATATATATATTTTTTTTTTTTGAAATATCCTTATATCTCTTTTGGGGATTTGGTAGATCACTGTTGAGACAGACCACACAGTAGTGGCGTTGTATAAATTCCTGAAGAAAAATGCTTCAATTCCTTTTAAGCTCCAGAAACCAGCTTCAGCAGCTAAAGCAGAGGCTGTTTTCAGCCTGAGGGGAAGGCAGAACCATCCTGAAAGATGAGTTATAGTTCTTTAGTGATTTATGAGATTTATGTGCATCTTGCTTTATCAGCTTGCAATTTACCTTTATAATTTTTGTAGTGAGCACTGTGTCATCGAACCTGAAGAGAGAGAGAGAGAGAGAGATTAACAGTAGACTGAAATTTCAAGTATAAATAATGCTCTTCATAGCAATTTGTTGTAGCTTTCTGTTTGTGTAGCAAATATTCTTTGTTGTTTTATGTTAAGTAAAAGTCCCACTTGAAGTTTAGTGGGGCAAACTTCCTCCTTTCTCTTCTAGGAGTAGGTGTGAGAGCCAACACCCACCAACTGCCTACAATTTGAGCTTGTGTTTAAGTTCAATTCATAAGAGTTCAAAATAGTTCATGAGCTAAGTCATCACAAAGTGAATGATGAATTCATTTCAAGTTATGTTTATATGATAAATTTATGAAAAGAAATATAAATTTAATTGGGATATGAAATACAATTTTGATTATTTTTATTAATCTAAATTTAAAAAAAAATTGTGACATTTGAGTGATTGTAATCTTGATTTCACACGCACACTTTAATGCATAATCTTGTAAGACCTTTTGATTGAAGGCTTAATTTCTTCATGAGTGAGCTTAAGGTAACTTGCATTTTATATTTAAATTTGACTCAGTGTTTTGATGATTTGAGTCTATATTGGCTCAAATTGGAGTCATCAGATCATTGTGAGATGAGCTTGGCAGCCAAAAAAGGAACATTGATAACAGGTACGATGATAAAGTTTCCTATGTAAGAACAGCTCTTAGCTCGGTTGCTGGGCGAGCACGGCTGGGAACCTCCCGGACCGAGTTCGATTCCTTTCCAGGGCGGAGGCGCCTATGCGTAATAGTGGGGAAAATAAGTGAGGATCCGACACGTGTGAGTGATGAATGTGACGCTAGGCCCCTGTGGTATTAGTTATAACGATATCCCCACCCATAAGATAGATGAGGTGTTGAGTGGATACCCATTCCAAAAAAAAAAAAAAAAAAAAACAGCTAATTCTTGTTTGTTCAGAGGCTGCAGGCTAAAAGCTTTTCTCACCTGCTTTACAGCATGTAAGGTTTTGTTTTTCATTGCTGGACAATTTGGTACTATATTAAATTACTTTTTTTATGTTTTGAAAAGTTATTTTTTGCATGGATTGATATGTATTATAGTATAGTTTTTTTACTATTTTTTATTTTATGTATTATATATATATTGAACTACTGGGCGTGTGATAGAATTCTGTAAAATGAGTTAAAATTATATTTTTTGACACTCTTCTAAAGTTGTATGATGAGATTTTATTATAATATAAATAGGATTGTAAATTTAAGATTTTGATATTTCTTTTCTTTTTTTAATGCTAGAGCCTATAAAAGTTGTCTTCCATATACTTTATGGATTATTTTTAATAATTTAAGCTATTGGCTTGATGTATTGGTGTGAACATGATACAATATTATTATGAGATGCGTCTATTATTAAAAATATAGGTCATTGACATATATTGAGTACAACATTATATAATTTATATTTTAATAGTTATAAATAATATATCTATTCAAAATAAAATAAATAAAATATTAAAAGTAAAAAAATGATAAGTCATTTATATTTAATATGAACTTTCTAAAGATAAAAAGTAGGGTTGTAAAGATAAATTTTAAACATTTATGATGATGGTGAAGGTGTCAGCTGTAATGATTAATAATGTTTTATGATCACATGAAAAATTTTAATATCTTGCAAAAGAGATGGGTCATACTCAGATTAGAGAGATGGACGATGTTTATATCCCGACAAAATAGGTTTGTTGCGTCTTTAGAAAATCGTTGGTAGAGTAAAGTTCTGGCGATGTTGTGAAATCACACAGTATTTAAAGTGAAAGAAAATTTCAGAAATTTTCACGTGAAAAATCTCGAGAAGAGGAAAAATCGCGGGCTTGCGATAAAAAACTATGTATCTGTTTGAGTACAAAATCTTCGATAGCGGGATTAGAAGTATATATGAGAAAGAACAATGACTATGTAGTCACGTTCGGTGATAACAATTCAGTGGTAGAAATGATGAAACATGATGAGGCAACGGGCGATGAAGGTGCCGTGATGGAGACGAGCGACAGCGAGGATCAACGGCGGCGGCCGGCGGCGGTGGTTGACGACCGTCGAATGGTGGCACGATTGTGCTTGGAGGATCTTCAAGCGTTAGTGCTCTCTCATCTCTCTTGCTTGGGCCCCTCTCATATGAGGAATGAGAATTTATTTATAGGTGGAGGAGTGCGTCTAAATACATGCAATCGAACCACTCCTCATGGACATCATGATGATTCCTTTGATCATATGATGTATTTTGTGTATTTGAATGCTCAAATGAAGTCGGAATTATGAGATTTTAGGCTTGTTAGATCCATGTCGAGGCCTTCGATTTACACCTATATTTGAGAGCTTTTTTAGGAATTTAACTAATGTCCTAAAGTTTCCAATGATATTTTAAGTGCTTGATCTCGACCAATTTCAATTTCTGATCAGCTTGCTTTTAGCATCAAGATTCGTGCTTCGACTAGTAGTATTTTAAGCGTCATATTAGTTGCCCCCTATTTTTAGATGATATTATCTCAATCATCCAAAAATATATATGTCAAATACCTGAAAATTGTAAATTCTTCAATGAAATTTGAGGGTCCATTAATCACATATTTTGAGAGAACAGATCTTCATGGGAAGCGAATTATGACTACAGGCGGTCAAGCGGATGTATGTAGGTATGCACGGGTGCGAGATTTTGATGTTACGGACCCATCCAGAATTTACAAACAAGCTCGCGCCATGGCGCCGCGAACCTCATACGCCTGGCGCGCCTCATGCATGATGCAGGTTAGCGTCTTTGCGCCATGGCAACATCGCCGGCCGGTAGTATGAGAGACCCGGGTGCGATGAATTCAGGCAGGCTGGTCAGTATGATAATGCCAGCAGGCGGTAATTCGAGTAGCGGCGCCAGATGAAATTGGTGAGCCGAAGCAAACGGCGTTCGGCGATTTTAGCGGTTTGGCGATTTTGATGCTTTTATCTTTTGCCTTTATAGGTCTATAAAACCCTCCAGGGCGAGGAGAAGACATCTTCTTCTTGAGAAGGTCATTCAGTGATCAGACCGTAGTTCATCTGACGAGTTTTCCCAGAAAGAGGTGTTCTCTAATCGTTAGGCGGCCGGGTTGAGGCGATCAAGGCGTAGTTCATCTGTGAGCTCAGTTTTCCCTTGAAAGAGGTGTCAATAATCTCGTCGGACCGGCCGGGTTGGGCGATCAAGACCCGTAGTTCATGCAAAAGCTCCAGTTTTCCGCGAAAGAGGTGTCAAGCCCGACCTCGTCGGACCGACCGGGTGGGCGATCAAGACCCGTAGTTCATGCAAGCTCGATTTTCCCTTGAAAGGTGTCGCCCGACCTCGTCGGACCGGCCGGGTTGAGAGCGATCAAGACCCGTAGTTCATCTGGCGAGACTTCGGTTTTCCCTGAAAGAAGCGTCAGCCCTTGTCAGACGGAACTGGTTGGCGATGATCGGCGGCAATGCCGAGCGGTGATAGCGGTGACAACGAAGCGATGGCGGTCAGCGTCGGTAATCAGCGAGGATGATCAGCGGCGATAGTAGTGGCGGAGATGGTGGCAGAGATGAATATGCGATAGTCGGCCAGTGGCACCGGCAGAGTAATTAATGGAGTAGCGATGTATCAATGAGATAGCCGGCGATAGTGGTAGCCAGGAAGTGCTGAGTGATGTCAGCGGCGGTGGCATGTAATCAACGGTGGCCGGTGATAGTGGTTAGCGGCCGTGAGGTAGTTAGCGTAGCAGCGCAGTGGTCAGCGATGGCGGCCAGCGTCTATAGTGGATACGATGCGAACAAGCGGTGGCCGGTAGCAGTGGTGATTTTGACTATCGAGGTTGTTTGTGAGTATAACTTCGATGATGTTAACTGTATGTAGAGGTTGAATTAGATCGTGAGGATTTTGGCTATCAGAGGTTGTTTGTCATAATGTGACTTCGATGATATTACTTGTATGAAAAGGTCCAGTGAATCCAGGGATTTTTGACTTATCAGAGATTATTTGTCGAGTGTGACTTCGATGACGATGCTGTATGGAAGAATTGAATTGAATATGTTGAACCTTTTGACCTATCCTGTGTATCCAAAAGTGTTACTTGACTTCTTACATGTATGGAAGAGGTCCGATCAAGTCCCCTTGGGATTGCCCGACAGATACAACGTGAGTTGTATATTTCTCAAGTGGGAGGATTAAATGAAGAAGAAATAAGTTTGTAAGAAAAAGCCATAAACTCATTACTTTGATAATGTTGGTGATACAATATTATCACAAGATAACTTAACAAAAGGGACGATTTTTTAGAGAAAGTTAACAAAAGATAAGAGGTGAGAGGAAAAGATAAACGGATAAATTAAAGATTATAATATTTATACACCAAGGATTATATATAACACTTTTAGAGACCCTCCATGTTCCAAGTTCTGGGATGATTTTTTCCTGGATCTTTAGTATAAATACCTTGGTCATCGATAACAAGTGGGGAGCGTGTCTTTACATGCAAAACCCTTTGAGGTACTTCTTTATCTTGAAGATTAAAATTCTCGATTTGAAGGTCACCGGGGCTTGTGTTGTTTGAGGTAACATGATTGTTGATTTCCGACCACTCCAACCCCAATGGGAGTTTAAAATTTTATCTTAAGAGAGGTAGTGAAGACCAAGATTGATTGAGGGGTCTTCCAAATATTGTATATCAATTTGACTTGACCACTATGAATTGAAAGTGAGTGACTTGTTGAGAAATTCTCAGAACAACGGGAAGGGTGATTGTCCCTCCACTGCATGTAGCATTATCAAACCCATATAACGGCCCCAGAAGTTGAAGTTTTTCCTTAATCGCACCCATGCTAAGAAAGGTGGAGTAAAATAAAATATCAACTAACTCCCATTATCAATCAAAATTCTCTTAACAACATAACATGGGTCACCAATCCTGCGATGACAAGAGGATCTTGATGTGGAACTGGACTCCTTCCAAGTCCGAGTTATTAAAAGTGATGGGATGATTAATATACAAGATTTTTTAACTGCTCTTCAAAGGCGGGAAGACTTGATTAGATAGTAGTGGCCCACTTGTAATCGCTTTCAATTTCTCCAACTATTTGGCGACTATTATGTTGTTTCGTGATGATTGTCCTGCTTGCCAGATGTTTGCTTGAGTTGGTTGGTTTTGCACAAATTGACGAAATATCCGTTGAATAAGCCTCTCAATCTCTTCTTTAAGTTGTTTACACGCCTCTGTAGTATGTCCACGACTTCGATGGAAGTGATAATATTGCTCCTCATTTCCTGAAGTTGGTTTCAGTGGATGTGACCACTTAATGGTCTCTTCATCTCGAATGTCCATCAAGACGTTAACATGAGATGTGTTCGTATGTGGTATTCCAATCGTTGATGTGAGGGCGGAAATCACGCCTTTGTTGCTTCTTCCGATGGGATTGACCGTTTCCTGAGCATTCTTACATTTTCCCGTGGATCGCTTCAAATTATTTTTGGGCATTAATAGCCTCATCAGCAGAAATTTGCGCTTCTACATGGTGAACTATGTCGGCGTATGAGTTGACCATATCTCGCATTATCAACGAGTAGAAAGGTCCAGGACGGAGCCCTCCAAGGAAAACACCTCTTAGTAATTCGTGGTCTACTGTATTTGGTTTCGAGAAGAATCTCGGAAGTATTCTTTAAGTGATTCACCATCATTTTGATGAATATCGAGAGATGGGAGGAATCTTTAATGATCCTCCTGCAATGAACTGCTCTAAAAAATCTTGGCGAAGTTCGTCAAAGGTATGGATGGATCCCCTGAAGGGAAAGAACCAAGCGCGAAGCTTGCCCTTAAGGGTAACAGGAAGACTTGACAAAGCAAGGTGTCGTGAGCTCGTTGGATATGTATGATGGTCTGTAATGGTCGATGTGTTCATATGGGTCATTGCCCCATCATAGAATCAATGCTCTAAGCTTGAAACCTACGAATAGGATGTTGAAGAATAGCTTAAGGGTGAGGACCTCATATGGTGAGGTGAGGATGATTGCCTTGAAGGTGAAATTGCCTTGCATTAAGCGTCATAATTCATACATAACATGAAGCCGATCAACAAGACGAATGTGTCAAGCTACCAATAATTGGTGGATTAGCACGCTGAGCCGCACGCGATGGATGAGTAACTAGCGTGTCAAGGAGATCAACATCACGGTCTCTACGCGGAGGAACTTCAATGTCAAGGAGATTACCATTTTGACCTCCCATGACTAACGATCGATCTTGGGGGAGATATGCTTGTCGCGGTAGTGACTGTTGTGTTCCTCGCAAAAGTCGGATCATCTCATTTTGAGACTATTCCATTCGGCGGACACGATCTTCTAAAGAGATTCTGCCCCTTCACCACATGGTCACGCCTATCGTGGGAGTGAGGCGGCGTCCCCTTGGGATTGGTTTTGAGAGTGACGGAGTTGAGCGGGAGGCTTGATGAGTATTGCCATTGGCCATAATGCGTGTGTTACGTAAATTGTGATTGAGGGTTCTTTTCCCACGACGGCCGCCAAACCGCGTCTAAAAATTCGTGAGTAAAAGTTTACGCCTTATTTGTGAAATCCAAAGACACACATGTATTTAAAGAGTGAACAAGAAAACTCCGTAAATTTTCACGTGGAAAACCTCAAAAGAGGGAAAAATCACTGGCCTAAGAAAAGCCACTATGTATCTATTTGAGAGTACAAAATCTTCCGATAAGGATTATGAATCAGATAGGAAACAATGTAGACGTACGTGGTAACAATTGCTAGAGTAGAGATAATGGCAACAACGAGAAAGCCGATCAAGATGAAGGTCGCGCGATGGAGACCGCGAGGTGATGGCGAGGATGGCCGGCGAGTGGCCGACTAATCGCCGAGTGGTAACGATTGTGCTTGGAGGATCTTCAAGCTTTAGGGCTCTCTCCTCTTGGCCCCTCTCGGGAATGATTATTTATAGATCGGATGACGCTCTCAGAAATATACGCATTCAAACCACTCTCTCCATCTGACGCTCATGATTCCTTGATCATATGATGTATTTTGTGTATTTGAATGCTCAAATCGAATTATGACTTGTTAGATCCTAGCCGAGATTCGATATTATAAACACTTTTTTTTTGAGAGTTTTTTAGGAATTTAACTGATGTCCCAAAGTTTAATGATATTTTAAGTGTTTGATCTCGACCGCTTCATGATTGCTTTTAAGATCAAGATTCGCTCGACTAGTAGTATTTTAAGTGTCATATCAAGGTTATAAATTTATAACTTATATTTGAATAGTTTTAATTTTAATTGAATGATATGTGTCTAATTTTTTGAAATTATTATTTTATTTAGATATATCGGAGAAGTGTTTGACAGGTGTTGATGTTCCACCTATTTAGATATTATATGTATTTATTTATTTTTTCTATTGTTGATGTATCATAGTAAACACAAAAGATTCAATTATTTGCAAAGCAAGAAATAATAATAAATATTGAATATATATACTTCATTGAAAGTGATAGATAATATATATGTGATTAAACACTTTATAAATGTATAGTCTCATCTATAACTTACAGACAATATAATGACAATTGAGCCTACACACATCTATAGACCAATAAGGTATAAATTGGATATACTGAGCTTAACTACTACTAATCCTCGGAAGACCTAATGGCAATTTATCTACAAGTGTCGGATTCCCATTTTATTTTCCCTCTTTCGGGATGCACTCCACGTAGGATCTCCCGTGGATACTCTGTCCCATATATATATATATATATAATTTTACTTGTATTCATGTTAGGCAGTGGGTTGCTCTCAACATAATAAAGTTTTCATGTACCAATAGTATTATGCAACGTGCATGAATCTACATACACTTCTTCTCCATACATTATCACAAAAAAATATTGCATAATATTTCATACAAAATCATGATTAGGAATAAATCCAACTCAATTATCAATTTTGTTTTGTTTTATATATATGTGTGTGTTATATGAGTGGTGTTAAGAAATAGATTAATTGAGAATTTTACATTTATACATATAAATGGAGAATGAATGTTAGGCAATAGGTTGCTCTCAAATTTTAATGTCCTCTCACCATCAATGTAAAAATTCGAGGCAATAGAGAACATTCTCAAATTCTTCTTCAAATCTTTAATTTTGTAGGAAATATCTTCCAAAATTAATTAGTTGAACAAAGATAAATAGAAAATTATTATTATTATTTTATTTGATGCTTATTTATATTAGATAAAAATTTTCATTTGATCATATTTTTGAAAATTTTATAAATTTTGATCGACTAAATTCTTAATTTAGGTAAAACTAATTAATTCATAAATATCATGATTTATCAAATTTGAATTGATTAGAGATGTGAAATTACAACTAAATCTTTGATTGAAGAGCATAAAATAATTCGATATTGATGGCTATGATAAAATTATAATTATGTTATAATCCTCTAAATTATATATATTTCTAAAGCAAAATAATTTGAAAATAAATTTATTATATACAAAAGAGAATTTTTTTATCTCATAAAAGAAATTTCAAAGCAATTGTAAAATAATTTAATTTGCATTTATTTAAGCCACATAAAATGTGGATTATCCCTTTAAAATTCTCCACTTGAAAATTTAATTGATGAAAAAATTATTTACGAGAAAGCCACATAAAACGTGGCGAGAGGGTGGAGGCCTACGACTACCCCACAGTCGTCTGAGAACCCGAGGCAACTAGAAACGACGGTTGAATCCTGACCGTTGGATCCACGATTTATAATTCTACCGACCACAGTGACGAATTTTATAACTATACTTTCTGTTATTTTTTTTATGATAACGGAGCGATGGGGAGAGAGCGGAAGAGAGCGATGGAGGCCTTTGTTCAAGTCGGAGGGGGAATGGACTAGGAAGCATTAATCATAGAGAGAGAAACAATGGATAGAGATAGAGAGAGATAGAGAGAGATAGAAAGGGACAATTTGAGGCTACTGTAGCAGTCGTGGCGAGCATAGTGTGTGAAAAATAGGGAGAAGACATGCTCTGAATCACCTATTCACCTGTGTCGTTTTGCTCCCATTAACCGCGTTTCATAAGTTCCTCTTCCAGTCTTCATCCGCTTTTCTCTACTTTTACTCTGTCGCTCGCCATTCTTTGCGCGCGTGCTCTGTTTTTATAGAAAAAGTGAAGGGGAAAGGGGAGCTGAGGAGCACGGCCTCAAGAGTGGAAGCTTGACTGTCGCGGAGATTTCCAGGTAGAGGTGTTTGAAGGAAAGAAGTAAGGGAGGATGGGAAGGAGTGGGGAAAGATAAAGACGGAAAAGTGACGGAAAGGAAAAATACATGAAAGAAAGGGAAGTGAGGTGGAGAAGGAAAGGAAAGGTAGTTTGAATTTATTCCAAGTTGAGATTTTGGTGAAGCTGCTTTCCGTCGAAATATCTATGTTAAAATTAGGCAGACACAGTTGTTGAAACCTCCATTTTATTCTTCTTCTTATTCTTTTTGTTTGGATTCTTGGGAGAGGCGGGGATGGCAGCGGCGGAGCAGATGTTGGTGTCGAACAAGGATGGTGAGGAGGAACCTAGCATTGATACCGACAAGCTTAGCTACGAGATATTCTCCATTCTCGAGAGCAAGTTTCTATTTGGGTACGACGACGGCCACCAGCTCTGTGTTCCGAAATTGTCGGCAGCAGTCTCTGCTATCTCTGATAGCGCCGCAGCGATCAAAACCCAGAGAGGAAAGGTCTGTATTCTCAGCATAGACGGCGGCGGTGGGGTGGGAATGCGTGGCCTTATCCCCGGAAAGTTCTAACCTACCTTGAAAAAGCGCTTCAATCAAAGTCCGGCGACTCGAATGCCCGGATCTCCGACTACTTCGATCTTGCAGCCGGCACTGGAGTTGGGGGTTTCTTCACCGCTATGCTATTCACTGCTCGCGACAAGTCTCGGCCAGCCTTCCGCGCCGAGGACACCTGGCGCTTCCTCGCGGATAAAGGCAGGCATTTTACCGCAAGTCTAAATCTTCTTCCTCCACCGCCTCCTCTCCTACGTCGCTCTTTAGTTGCGTGTTCCAGGGCGGTTGTCGAAGAGGAATGGCGGAAATGACGAGAGCAATGGAGATGGCGATGAAGGAAACGTTTGGGGAGTCGCTCACGCTACGCGACACGGTGAAGCCCGTTCTCATCCCCTGCTACGATCTTCAGAGCTCGGCCCCCCTCGTCTTCTCCCGCGCCGACGCGTTAGAAAGCGAAAGCTACGATTTCCGCCTCTGGGAAGTTTGCCGGGCGACGTGGGCGGAGCCAGGCCGTTTCGAGCCGATAGAGATGATGTCGGTGGATCGCTCCACCGTTTGTATAGGCGTCGACGGCGGCCCAGCGATGAGCAACCCCACCGCCGCGGCCATCACCCACGTCCACAACAAGCAGGAGTTCCCCGTGCGGGGTGTCGAGGATCTCATGGTCCTCTCCCTCGGATGCGGCACAGTCGCCGCAGCTTCTGTGCCGGAAGTTTCCGGTGGTGGTCGTCTACAGCATCACAAGTTCCGGCAGTGGGGTGCTGGGAGTGGGCGTCCAATAGCCCGCATCTCTTCCGACGGCGCCGCTGACCTCGTCGACCATGCGGTTTCCTTGGCCTTCGGCCAGTGCCGGAACGCCAACTACATGCGTATTCAGGTACACCATTGCTTCTTCTCTACCTTGCTCTGCTAACCTGCACTACTTTGTTACAGTGTCAGAAACGACGATAGTCCGTCGTCGTTTCTGCCGTCAATGATAATCTGTTTGGATGTTTTATGCTTTCTCCGGGGGTAAAAATGCGATCTTTTTCTTTAGTTTATTGCATTGGATAAAATTCTTTATGAGCAGCTGGGGTAGGGGTGTTACTGGTGTGGGGAAGAAACAGTATCTTTTGAGTTATTCTCTCTTTGTCCGATAACTTGAATTCTACAATCATTCTTCTCTCTCTTAGGAGGAGAATCGATCACTGTTGTCCCGCATGGGACCAGAAATAGATCAAACTCTATCGCCCATCTCCTAAACTTCAGTCATGTCATCTTTTGATTGTTTTCAACCAGTAAAAGTGAGCAAAGACCTGGCTTTAATTTGTTTGATTGATGCAAATGGATTCATTTTGTTGTGATTGAGCTCCGGTGGTCATGACCTTGAATGCAGGCAAATGGCACAAGCGTAGGCAGATGTGGAGCTGACGTAGACTGCGATCCGAGCTCTGCAAATGTGAAAGGTCTGCTAAATGTTGCAGAGGAGATGCTGAAGCAGAAAAATGTCGAATCTGTTCTATTTGGAGGAAGAAGAATCAGCGAGCAGACTAATATGGAGAAATTGGATTGGATAGCAGCTGAGCTAGTGCACGAGCACCAGAGGCGGAGCTTCCGTATTGCTCCCACCGTCGCCTTCAAGCAAGCGTCTCCAAAGCTCAAAACTGGGATGTTTCCAAAGTAAGCTCTCTCTCCATTATCGTTCCAGTGTTACTGGATCCTGCTGCAATTTTTTTTCCATGGCAGGCTATCATTTCTCATTCTTAATGTTATGAAAAAAATATGCTGTCGAAAATTCATGATAAAGATGATGCCTTTGGGCAAAGGAAATCCATTTCTGATGTAATTTCTTCCCTATCTTTGACTCAATCATGTATATGTATTTAATAGTGGCCATGATTCTGAAGGTCTTTCAAGTTTCTATTTTTTATTTCTTATTTTTTTTTTAAAGGTTTCTTGCACTCTTTATCTTTGTTTTGTATTTTTTGTCATTTCTGTTTTTCTTTTGTATGCTTTGTAAACATATTAGTATAAGTCTTTGAATTTTGTTTTTTTTTGTGGTGCTTTCTCTTGTTTATATTGATCACTGTTTTGAAATTCAGCACTTTGTTCATCTGTGCTCAGATTTATGAGGCACGTTAACATTGATTACTTAGTAAATGAGCTCCAGTTGACCTCTTTATTCAATTACATGCATATATTTATATATATATATATATATATTCTTAATATCTACGAAAGTAAACAAGAAGAAAATTAAAGAAAACTTAGTAATATATAATATTTTTAATTGTTGAATATTTGGAAAATGATTGGCACAAGTAGTAATTTTGTTAAAATTTATCATGAAATAGAAGTTACCAAATTAAGTTTGATAGTAGTAATGGTAGAGGCAAACTAATCAAAGTTTTATCTCTCTGAAATTACGAGTGCCACAAAATAGAGCTAGATTGATATATCAAAGAGAGATTTGTTTGAATTGGATACAGAGATAAGATCCTTGAATGGAGGCATTCATAAGTGTGTTGCTGATATTAACATTAGAAAGAGTCGATAAAGAGCGTTGGCATAAAGCATTAATAGAGCATCAACTAAGGGTGTGTTTAGAGCATTGTTGATGCGAAAAAATACTATAGGTGTCGTTTAAGAAATTACGTTCTAACTACATTTTGGAGAATTTATAGTGAAAAAGTTGCATTTTTTAACCTGATTTGACAGTGTGCGGTGACTATCAGAAAGTTGTGATCTAATTTTTTTAAAAGAAAAAAATTGTAATACTAAATACATTATTTTAGATGGCAGTTAGTTGCCCAAATAGACTTTTTAAGTATGTTGATAGAGAGCATCCATTCATTGTAACATTAGAAAGAGCTGATAAAGAGTGTTGGCATAAAGCATTAATAGAGCATCAACTAAGAGTGTGTTTAGAGCAGCGTTGCGATGCAAAAAAAACATTGTAGGTGTCGTTTGGGAAATTACGTTCTGACCGTATTTTGGAGAATTTATAGTGAAAAAGCTGTATTTTTTAATCTGATTTGACAGTGTGCGATGACTATCAGAAAGTTGTGGTCTAATTTTTTAAAAGAAAAAAATTGTAATACTAAATGCATTATTTTAGACGGCAGTTAGCTGCCCAAATAGACTCTTTAAATATGTTGATAGAGAGCATTCTTTTATTGTAACATTAGAAAGAGTTGATAAAGAGTGTTGGCATAAAACATTAATAGAGCATCAACTAAGAATGCGTTTAGAGCAACGTTACGATGCGAAAAAATATTGTAGGTGTCGTTTGAGAAATTACATTTTGACTGTATTTTGGAGACTTTATAGTGAGAAAGTTGTATTTTTTAACCTGATTTGATTGCAATTATCGAAAGTGATCTAATTTTTTTAAAAGAAAAAAATTGTAATACTAAATGCATTATTTTAGATGGCAATTAGCTGCCCAAATAGACTCTTTAAGTATGTTGATAGAGAGCATCCATTCATTGTAACATTAGAAAGAGCTGAAAAAGAGTGTTGGTATAAAGCATTAATAGAGCATCAACTAAGGGTGCGTTTAGAGTAGCGTTATGATGCGAAAAAATACTGTAGGTGTCGTTTGAGAAATTACGTTCTGACTGTATTTTGGAGAATTTATAATGAGAAAGTTGTATTTTTTAACATGATTTGACAGTGTGTGGTGGCTATTAGAAAGTTGTGATCTAATTTTTTTAAAATAAAAAAATTATAATACTCAATGCATTATTTTAGATGGCAGTTAACTGCCCAAATAGACTCTTTAAGTATGTTGATAGAGCACATCCATTCATTGATGTTTATCAGAGTTTGCTATTTTTATATTAATTTTTAAAAAAAGTTGCAGCTAACTCCCAAATGAACCCTCGGTCGAGATTACATTTCAGGCGGGTTTTGTTCAGTGTCTGGTTTATATATTCGGAATTCATAATGTTAACTTTTTTTTTTTTTTTTTTTTGTCATTGTTGTTGTGGAATGGGATCCACCAACGCCTTCATCTGGGAGAGATATCATTACGACTAATTTTATGAGTTTAGATCATTCATTATTCATGCTCGCTCCACTTACTTTTCATTACATTCTGCCTGAAGAATCGAATGAGGATTAGGTTAATCGAGCTATGAGATGGTGGGTCATAAATTACTTCTTACCTATTCATGTGCTTAAAAACTGGCCTATGCTTATAGGGTTCTGCAGCAGCTCAACGATTTCTCCTAATTAATATAAAAATTGATATTATATATATTTTTAATAATTAATTTCTTCTGTTTCCCTGCTCTTCAAAGTACTTAAAATTGGGCTGCCTGATCGCTACTCTTTGCCTACCTAATTGTCATTATTATTCTTTTTTTTAAAGAAAAAAATGAATAAGTTATTAGTTCATTTGATGACTGGTACGGGCTTTGAAACTCTTTTGAAATTTAATTTATTTAACTATATGTGCTTCTTTTTTTTTTTTTTTATAAAAACCTTTTCTTACCGAATTTAAAAAGGACTTTTCATCTGTTTTTGTTGTTGTTGGATCTTTGGTCATCAAATAGTAGAAATTTTGATTTTATTTATTGAGATGAATGCAATATAAATGAAGAATTATTTTATTTTTTTATTACACTCAAATAAATTTGAAGATTTTAAATCTTATTCTCTTAAGAAGGGGCATTTATATTTATATCACATGATTATTATATATTTATATTCAAAACATTTAGTTTTTTATTATCATATAAAAATATCATTATTATTGATATTTTTAAAAAAAAATTAATTTGATGGGATTTAAGTGATATAATGTGAAGGAAATTATCATTTTATAATCATAAGTAATCAAATAGACCTTATTTAATGGTCAACGGTATGCAGTTCTCATGATCTCGAAAGGGCTCATTTAAAAGTTTGATGTGATTTCAGTGGCATTATATTATTTGTTATTTCAGAGTCAGTGAAGTTATCTTTACATCGTGCAAGGAGGAGCAATGCATAGATTGATTTTTTTATTATTATTGTTGTGTGTTAAAAAATCAGTTATGATAAAATAAAAATTTACGTTTTAGTTTTATTGCAAATTCAGCACATATATAGATGTTCGAGGAATTAATAAGAAAACTCTAAAAATTTTATATGAAAAAATTTCAAGAAAAGGGAAAAAATCACGGAGCCTAGCACAGTAAAAATCTTCAACTATGTATCTATTTGAGAAAAATTTCTAATAACTTACATTGTAATCAGAGGGCTTACAATGGGAATCTCAATCGATAACAACGTATATAATCACGCTTCGTTATAACATTTGTTAGTGGTAGTAGATGATGGTGACGTGATGGCCGACGAAGGTCGCCGTGGTGATGATCTACGAAGATGGTTGGCGGTGGGGTGACCGACGATGGTAGTCGACGACGGTGACCAGCCGGTCACGGTGATGACCAGCGTGATGGTTGATGGCGGTGGTGACGACCGGGGAGATGGCAACGGCGAGATCGGCGATGGCGACGGCATGTGACGGCGATGGCGTAAACCAAGGGTACACCATCGAGTGGCGGACGATTATGGGAGGATTTTCAAGCTTTAGAGTTCTCTCTCTTTGCCGCCTCCCCTCGCAAGAATGAGGCTATTTATGATTAGACGCTTCGTAAACACGCAAAATCCAACCACTCCACTCCATCGAAAGGCTAAAATGATTCCTTTGATCATTTGATGTGTTTAAGTATTTGAATGCTCAATGAAGTCAATTAGATCTTGGCTTGTTAGATCCGGCCAAGCCGATTTGACTATAAAACACTCCATGTTTAAAATTTTGGATTTAACGATATCCCAAAGTTTCAAATGATATTTTAAGTGTTTGATCTCGACAGTTTCAACTTAGGATCAACTTCTTTGACATCAAGATTCGTAGTAGTATTTTAGTGTCATATCACTTTTTATTTTGGATGACATTATCTCAATCATTCAAAATATATATGTCAAATACTTGAAAATAAGAAATTCTTCAACGAAATTTGTGGATCCATTAACCATATATTTTGAGAGAGCGATCTTCTGAGCACAAGATTATGATCGCTAAGCGAGGCGGATGTGTAATGCAGCAAGATTTGAGGTTACATCCATCTCTGGCACTTTGCACTTGCGCTATGCCCTATATTTATTTATTTTTATGTTGAATATTAAAATATAAATACACACACATTTATATAGAGGAGAAAAATTAAGTTTAAAATTGTGATGAAAATTTAATTAGAAGATTTTAATTTTTAAGATTTTTTAAAATTGTAATATGATTTTTTTATATATTATTTAGGAGTCCTGATATTTATAATGATTAAATTTTGATCAAAATATTTGCACCGATTTAAAATTTTTATTCATTAATATATGTGTAAAGATTTTTGAAATTAAAAATTTTTTGATTAAAAATGAATGCTCTTAATCATTATGCACCGTACTAATATAGTTTGTTTAGAATCAGTTTTTTTTTTTTTTTGGCCCCTCCACTTATAGCATATATTATAGCTATAAGCAATAGAAGCATAGGGGAGAATAGTGCTTCACTCCCTAAGATGCCCTATTACTAGCTTGCAATTATATATAGATTTGAAATAATTATAGCTATTTAAAAAATAATGATAAAAATGTTTAGTAGAATCTATTATTTAAAAAGTTATAATAGGATTAATAATTTTTAAAAAAAAATTCAAATTATAACTTTCTTGCTGACATCATAAAGATCTAGATAAGATTGAAAAATATAATTTTTTTATCACAGATTCTTTAAAATATAAGCCTAACACAATGTCCTAAATGATATTATAATGAATAGATATATGCGCTCGAATGAGTCTATGAGAGCAATTTAACATATACAGATATACGCTCGAATATGAATCACTGTGATGAGAGCGAGGCTCCCAACCAATGAACCCTGCTGTCTAGTGCGATTATCTATGTTTTAATCATTTATTTAGCCATCCAATCCTATAGAGTAATATTTTTGCTAAATCCAATATTCTCATTAGCCTAAAAATAGCTTGTGGTTGGGACCGGACCCTATGGTGTTTCTTTCAATGGTGTCTATTTTTGTTTGTATTGTTTTTAATTTAAATACATTTAATGTAATATTTTTCATATAAGTTTATATGTAAAATTATAATATTTGATGAGTCATACATTTACAAATAATAAATTAATGAACATTTACTTCTATAATGCAAATGACACTTTTGTCCTCCACATAAAAAATAAATCTTCGGCATCTGCTTCCCCGACTTCATCCCTTGAAGCAAAGTCTTAACTTATCTTTTGCATCGACTTTCACGATCCATTCCCTTGTCTTCTCATCGACTTTGACTGACCACTCCCTTGTCTTCACATCGACTTCCACCAGTCACATCATATTTGTTGTGCTGAAAAACCAGTTGCAGTTAGGGGTGTGCAATCGGTCAGTTTGGACGGATCAGTTTTAAAATTTGTTAAGCCGTTCAGTTTTAAATCCAGAATCCGAACAAACTGATCCATTTAATCAATAACACAAACCGAACAGATCCAAACCGAAATTTTTTTCGGATTTTCGATTCGGTTTAGAAAAAACCGAAAATTGAAAATATAATTACTATAATAATTATTAATCAAAGAATTATATCATTTTATCAAATCATTTAATATAAAATTAAATAACTTTTTAACAAATAAAATTAATAATATATAAATTTATCATTGAAATTACTTTTTTGAGAGGAATCTAAAAAAAATGAAAAAAAAAAATCGATTTTTTAGCTATTTTTGATTTAATCGGTTTAATTGGATTAAGATAATAAAAAACCGAACCGAAATCCGAAAACCGAATTTTACCAAATCCAAAACCGAAATCCAAAAAATTTATAAAACCGATCCAAATTCAAAATTCGGTTTGGACGGTTCGATTTTCGCTTTAATCAAAAATGCACACCCCTACTATAGAGTGAAAGTTTACGCTTCATATGAAATTCAATACATACAGATATTTGAAGAATTAATGATAAAACTCAATTTTTTTAAAAAATCTCAAAAGAGGAAAACTATAGAAGAAAATCTTACACTATGTATTTATTTTGAGTATAAATTTTCCCGACACGGATTACGAATTATATGAGAAGGGATGACAATAAATTAATTAGCAACAACAACAATATAAGAATGAATAAATGGGCCACCGACGATGAAGGTCGTCGTGGCGATGACCGACGAAGATGGCGCTGAGGATCAGAATGACCGAGATGAATTTACGCATGCGGCGGCGGTAATGATGATGACCCATGATGAGGCGGCATGATGCGGTGACCGACGACGAATTGACGATGCAAGGATCGCGGCCCGACGGCATGGGCGGTTAGAATAACGAGGTGGCCGGCGTCAGAGTGGTAACGATTATGCCGGAGGATTTTCGCTTTTGAGCTCTCTCCTTTCTGCTTGCCTCCCTCATATAAGAAGAATGTGACTATTTATGATGGAGACGCGTAAATATACGAAAATCCAACCACTCTCTCCATCTGGACGGCTCAAAATGATTCATTTGATCATTTGATGTATTTTAAGTATTTGAATGCTCAAAGTCGAATTATGAGATCTTGGGCTTGTTAGATCCGTCTTGTCGAGACGCTCGATTTAACTATAAACACTCCATGTTTACGAGCTATCTAGGGATTTAATTGATATCCCAAAATTTTGATTTTAAGCTTGATCTCACCGCCAACTTAGGATCAACTTGCTTTTGACATCAAGATTCGTGCTTTGACTAGTAGAATTTTCAGTGTCATATCAATATTATTTAGAACATTTAGTTCTTAATTTTTGTATATGATTTAGCCCTTAATTAAATTTTTCATGCTTTAATTTCTTTTTATGATATAGATTTTGTAGTAAAAAATTAGAAAAAAATTTAATACTTTCATTTGAGATTATTTCAAATAAGTTAGGTATAAATTAAGTTTAAATATATATAAAATTAAATTCAGTTCGATAAATATTAGGCTAAAGGCGAAAAGGAATTTTTATTCTCTCATAGATAAAAGTACAATTTGCTAAAGGCCACATCAATTCCTTTCTATATTCTTTCTAATTCGGCCGACCCAACAGTTGTTTCTTGCAAGTTAAGTACTGGTGGGATATATATATAAATATATATATTGCAAGTGTTAAATGAATGCAAATTATTTATTAAAGAAGTTTGGAGTATTTTATATGCCATTTTTAGGGTTAAATTCACTCACATTAAGGGTTATTTGGTTTGCTAAAAGAGAGATATAATGTAAAAAAAATTCTTGAAATGTATGGGCAATGGCCAGTGGTGGAGCTCGCTACGATTAGTCGAAATGATCATGATTTTAGTGTATTTCTTGAAAAGTTTGCACTGTATTTCAAAATTTCAAGTTAAATCCAAAAATTTTGAAAACTTTTTTATGCGGCGCCTAGGCGTCGCAAAACGATAAGTTTGATTTTTTTTTCTTCAGTTTTTCAATGATTATTTCAAAGAGAACTATCTTTTGGGTTGTTGTAACTTATATTAATATTTTATTATGTGCAATGTAAGGTAAGACTTTAAATTGTTTTTGTGTAAAAATTTGAGTAAAGACTCTTTGATTGGAGTTTGGTGGCCAACTATTCTAAGGATTCGATGATCTTTTACCACTGTTCTACTTGGGTGAGTAATTCTTTTTGCATATCTTTTGCTTTGGTGAGTGGAATATCTCGAGCATGTCTTCTTCCTCCATCTACTGCAACGCTTGTCGTGGCCACACCAATATTTTGATATCAGAGTTTAAGGTTTAGAGGCTTGGAAAAAATGCTTGTAAATAATCCATGCCAAATATATTAGCCTCTAGATGAATTCCAAATTCAATGAATCAGTACTCTTGAAACCCATGATCGTATTAATCCTCCATTGCTGACCAAACCTTCATGTCAATGATCCTGACCAGACAATCTTCCACCCCATGGTCCCTACAGCTCGTCTCATCCATGACCCCTTGCTATCATGCTGAGGATATTGCGCTCTTTGTCCCCAATCCTAGCCCTACACTGATGAGTTTTCATTAAATTGCAATAATCACTCAACTTTAAAAAAAGCAAAAAATATATAAAAATGAGTAAGCATCTCATAAAATAATTGAAGTAATGTAACAAGATGATTAAGAAACACTTTTTGTTTGCTTATGTTGTTGAGTCATAAATGGAAACTTGCTTTTTATTGGCGAAACATGTACATATTCTTTTATTATTTGCAAAATTAATCACAAAATTATCATAATTTTTTTTGTTATTATAATTTATTTGAAATTATTAGAGCTATCATATATGGAAAAGTAAACTTCTCTTCTTATGAGGAATAAATTTATATGTTGGGCAAAGATTGAGAAAATAAATAATTTTTAAGGAGGTTAAATGACTAATTTGCCCTTTAAAGTTATTTTCTCTATTATGTTTAGTTTATCTTCAACTATAGTTTAGAGTTACCATATAAATTTATATGTTGATATAGTCATAAATATTATAAAAGTGCAAAAATTAAATTATCTAAGCCAATTTTTTAAATAAAATAATAATAATAATTTTATGTCAAAGAGATTGGATTTTCTCAAAAAAAATTTTTTTTTTACTTTAATGCATAAATTTACATTAGCTTAGATTAAATAATTGATGTGAAAAATGAGATAGTAAAATGCTTTGCTTCTGATTTGATTAATAATACTCAAATCAATATGAAAATAATAATAATATGTTGTTTAAAAATGTCACATTGTCACACAAAGTTTGTCATAATTATAGTTTGTGCCACTCAACATCATGAGTCATGAAGCCAATGGACACAATAATAGAGTTTAGTTTTAAAATGCTAATATTTACTTTGAAAACATAATGAGATTTGAATAATTTACAAATAAATTTTTTATTTGTCAGGCTATGAATAATAAAATCTACAAGATGAGACTTGCAAACCTCTTCCTCATAATTATCATTAAATTAGGCCATTTAGAATCATTTTTATTTTCTTTTTTTTTTATTTGTATTTTGATTCAAAATAAAATGTTTGATAGTGATACTTATTTTTAAAAATACGAAAATATTTAAAATTTAATTTGTATCTTCAAAATAATATGATTTATTTTTTAAAAAATATAAAAAAATAAAAAATAAAAAATAAAATTATATATATATATATATATAGGGTTGTTAACATGAGATAATAGGTAAGATCTAAGTCTGATAGGAAAATAATTTGACATAAGATAGTCAATTAAAATATGATATATTTATTAAATGAGTCAAAATTTTTAATTTAAATACCCCTCAATTAAATTTAAATAGGACTAATAGAATTAAATAAATATTTATATCACATCAACATAACCCAAAATAGATATGATTAATCAAACACCATCTAAAAAAATAATAATAATAATAATAATAATAATAATAATAATAACTAATAAGAGTTCTAAATAACAAATTAATAAATAAGAGGAATAAAAATGCCTTTTTTTTTTGGAAAAGGTGAGGGTGTGAACCCAATTCATTCCAAAATAGATAAAAATTACAATTACAAAGGAGCTAGACAGAAATGTCTAACAGAAAAAGTAACAAGCAACACACGGAAAAAATAGAGAACCACAGAAAAGACAATTTAGTGTCAAAGGATCAAAAGTAAAGAAAAGAAAAACCATAAAGATGAAGGAAAAAAAACAAAGAAAAAAAAAACTCATATCACAAAAACATCACAATTTGGATACAAGGCAGCCCCAAAAATCGACATATCACTGGTTACTGAAGTTGCCGTCCAAAGAATCCTTCGAGAATAATATCCAAAAAATAAAGGTAGATAAAAAAAGCACAAAGGAACTGGTTTCAACCCAATGCCTAGAGTGAATGTCGATCATCATCATATAGCCAAGAATCGAAAAAAAAATAGGCCCCAGATCATCATAGTCCTAGTGAAAGAGAGAAAAGAAAAAGAAGAAGAGCAGCTATGAGAACAGAGACGCTTAGAGTTCCATATTTCTCCATTTCAACAATAAATTAGAGGTGTCCACAGGCCAGTGATCTTTGAATATCCATCTCCTTAATTTAAAAGCCACTTTAGTTCTAATTTGATTACCCATCCAGATAATAGAGTTTCCAACCTGATTATGGAACCGAACATTCCTTTCCCTCCGATAATATACACGCGAAGAATGAGATAACATAATCTAGCCATAACCATGTCTTCCTGTTGCTAATTACACATAATAGCTGTGGTTGTAGTTTGCATAAGTAAGAAGTTCCCAACAGGAAGAAGGTTCCTCAATAAAATCATAGACACAGAGCATTCAAAGAAAAGGTGAGAATGAGACTCCAAAATCTCGAAAGAGAGCGATATGTATAAAACCACGAGCATAAAAGATCCAAGTTTTCAGACCTTTAAGGAGAGCCAACTAATAATAAATTGCATAATTAAGAGCATGCCCTTTAAACCAAATATCATTGAACCAATTAACCTTAGGAAAATGTTCAAACGTGGTTGGATAATAAGCTTAGAGGAGAGTTTGTTAAGTCTCCCAAAGCACCACCTCAATCCAGCCTCACCGAGAGATTAATAAAAAGAAATACAGACGAGGGTGCCGCCCCAATGGAGCAACAACAACTCCATTTTAGAAAATGGAACTCAACCTAGCATAAACAAAGTTGACCAAAAAACAAAAAAACATTCATTACCCATGATCTCAAATAAGGATAGACCATTACACCAAGGATCAAAGTAGAGTGAGTGTGAAGATTTGTCTTCCACGATGAGAGCAAATTTCTGCCGAAATTGAGTAGCAAGTAGCTTAAGTTCTCTCCAAAGAGGTGACATACGAGATTCATACTTATACCATAAAGATATGTATTTGTTTTTGCACCATCCAGCAAATTGAGAAGAATTACTAAGGACTCTCCAAATACATTTAACCTATTCAAAGTATTGAGATTAGAAGTAGAAAGAAGGCCCACTCCTCCCTGCCTCTAGGAAGGGTAGTTTTAGCGAAATAAGATGAGTTTTCTGCTTCTCCATTATGGTAAAAGAAATTGGCCATAATAGAAGAAACCTTCTTTAAAATACATTTAGGCATAGAAGTTGATCTTAACCGATAAGTTAAATAATTATTGACAGTTGCACGAAGGAGTTGAAGTCTATCTCCTAAAGATAGGAGTTTACATTTCCACCCGACCAACCATAGATGCAGCTTGTCAATAAGAGGAGCAAAGTGATGAGCTTTAAGAGGATCGGCCGCAATTGGTATGCCCAAATATTTAAAAGGGAAATGACCAACATTAATATTCAGCAGTCTACAAAAATTCTCAACAGCAGTGCAATTCTTAGAAAAACAAATAATGGATTTCTTTAAATTGACTTCAAGGCCAATGTAATCAGCCAAGGAGTTCAGAGTACCTTTAAGGGATTTAATAGATGCATATTTAGCCTGTCCAGTAATAAGAAGATCATCTACAAATAGCAAGTGAGAGATGGCATAGTTCCCAGCAACAAATGGAATAAAATTATTTTGCCTCACCTGATCTTCAAGTAACCAAGAAAAAGAGTCCATGGCAATAGCAAATAGAAAATGTGAGAGGGGGCATCCTTGTCTGAGGCCATTGGAGGAATTGAAATAGCCCTTAACACTTCCATTGAGCACAACTGAAAAAGGAACATCACATATACAGGCTTCAATCCACTTAATAAACCGAGGGGGAAAACCTTTCTGAGCTAGCCTATGGAGCAGGGCAGGTCGATGTATTAAATCAAACGCTTTACGCAAGTCAAGCTTTGCAAGAAAGGAGTTCTCCATAGATCTGCCGCAAAGTCAAGACTAAGCTCATGTGCAAGTGCAATACTATCAGAAATATCTCTACCTTTGATGAAGGCCGATTGAGCCATATGGATAATCAATGGAAGTACCTTCTTTGATCTGTTTGCTAATACTTTAGCTATCACCTTACAAAAGATATTACACAAGCAAATAGGACTATAATCCGATATAACATTAACATGCTTAATTTTTAGGATCAAAGTGATGAGTGTATGCTTAAAAGAAGAAGGAAATTTCCCAGATTTAAAGAAATGATGCAAACAAGGAGGAATTGTTTTCTTATAATTTCCCAAGATGCCTTGAAAAATTTAGCATTGAACCCATCAGGTCCAGGGGACTTGTTGTCTTCAAAGCTATGTAAAGTATTAGTTATTTCCAAGTCGAAACATCCATCTATCTGCGAGGGAGAAATACAAATACCAATAGGAAAATTAGAGCTCAGCAAAGCTAAGGATCCCCTACAGTTAAAAAGGTTAGAATAGAACATCATTTCTTTCAGAATAGAGTTAGCTCATAGATTGTTTCATTATCCACTTGGAGACTTCTAATATGATTAGAACTATGTCTTTCCTTTATAGAGAGAAATTTGATATCATCATGAAATAAGCCAATGCCTTTAGCCCTTTAAACCACACATATTCATCTTTAATGAGTGAGGCATACCTATTCTTAATTTCAGTGGATTCCTTCAAAAGAAACTCATTAAAGGGATCCTTCTCAAGTCTAAGAAGGATATCTTCTTGTTCTCTTTTGGTTGATGAGATCTGAAGTTGAAGAAAAGAGGATGACCACACTTATTTTTTGAGTAATAGTTTGGTGATCTGAAGTTTTTCCGAGCACAAATAGTGGTCCACCTTGACAAAAAAGTATTCCAAGCTGATAATCTCTAAAAATCTTGAGTGGGAGGTCCAATAGTTTCTAAAATAAAATCTTGATGTAGCAAGAGGAGTATTGTTGATATAGGTTAATAAAGGAGAATGATCAGAAGAGAGGGGGGTGGATACATTATAATATGAAGATGGGAAGGTGTTTAGCCATAGGTCATTGCAAAGGACCCGATCAATCTTAGTAAAGATAGGATTCTCAGACTGCAAATTGGACCAAGTGTAAAATAAGCTAGAACTTGGGAGCTCCAACAGCCCATTGTTTTGAAGACACTCAAATCTTGCAATCTATTCATATGATTTCCAAGTTGTTCTTTATAAGATAAAATACAGCTTAAAATCTCCCTCTAATGTGGAGACTTATTGAAACCAGATAGATCACGTAGAGAACTCCACAGGGATCTTCTATCTAGAGGGTTATTATGACCATAGACAAAGGTAACAAAGAAGTCCGGAGAGCCTGAGCTATTAACCACACCATGGATGAATTGAGCATCCCTAAGGAGGGTCTTGTAAGAAATAGTTAAAGGATTCCATTTGATCCAGGTTTGCCCCGGAAAGCAAGTTGTGTGAGGACTCCTCTAGAAAGAACAATTGAAGTTTTAATTCTATTTAGTACTTTCTTGGGACAATGTTGAACATGCTTTAAATTTTTTACTTTTCCTCTGATTCTCACTAACGATGAAAGAATAGTCGAACCTTTTTTTTTTTTTTTGAAAATGTTGAGGGCGTTAGCCCAATTCATTCCAAAAGTAAAAGTGTTACATGGGTAAAACTAAAGCACAGATTACAGAGAGTAAGATAACAGAGGATAAAGCGTACAATAGATGATCTCTCCATCACCATGATGCCTTGCCAATGGAGAAAATGACAGAACAGAGAAGGAAAGAAAAAGACCGAATTAAAAACAGAAGTAAAATTCTAGGACTTAGACGCAAAAATTGTAAAGATACGGAGCAGCCAGTATACAATATATATTTTGAAGCTATGTTTCCCGATTGAAGGACATAGAGCCTGTGATTTCCTTCACCACCGTCCAGTGAACTACACAAGTAATATGTATAATCAGGTTGCTGCAAAGGCCGTTCGACAAGACTCTCCCAAAAAAGAAAATGGTCACGATCATCATGATACGTAGATCTCGAATAAACAAGTTGTTAATCATGAAATATTTCCAACCATCCAATTCGAATAAGAACCGAGGAAGGCCAATCTTCTTTAATTTTCCACCTCGATACTTTGTATCCAACACGTCTCTTAATTTGAAACATAAGAGAATGAGCATTTGAGAGAGTAGAAGAGTAAATCCTACTATTCCTTTCTTTTCAAATTATATAGACCGACATAGCAGTGATCAGATATTGAAGATTTTTTACAGCACAATGCATATGAGTATCCACATGGCCTAAGATCTGCTGGAGTGTGGTATTCATGAGAAAAAAAGTCCCATTTGGCAAGAGTTTTCTTATGATATCCATAGAGAAAGAGCATTCAAAGAATAGGTGGCTATGAGATTCATTAAAGTTGTGGCAAAAACAACAAAGTAAAGTCGAGCCAACACCTCTTCTAGCAAATCGGATGTTTTAAGCGACTAAGTTATCCATCCAACAATACAAAGCATAGTTTAATCCATTCCCTTTAAACCATATAGTTTTATACCAGCTGACATAAGGATTGTTTTCAAAAAGTGCCAATCTAAAATCCTTATTAGAGGGATTTTTCACCATCCCATGAAATCCAATCGGTGCCCCATGAATTTGAAGACAATTTATCTTTTCTAGCAATAAAGAGTGTTAGATATAGATTCCATGGTAGATTCCATTTTCCATCTACAATAAGTGAGTTAACCTTGGCAGCAGAATTTAAACCCAAGAGATTTCCATATCCTCCTAGGAGTTGAAGCATATTAAGATTTTCACACCATGGATCATTATATAATGAAATACTTTTCCCATCTCCAATATTGTATTTAAACTTATCTTTAAATTTTTGCCCCAAAGATTTCAATTCTTTCCAAAAGGATGAGGCTTTATGATTAGAAAACTGTCAGATGGAACCATACTTTTGCTTACTCCAATGAGCAGCAAGAGTATTCATTTTCAGAATCTTCCACAACATCTTTAGCTTGCAAAAAGAATTAAGTGCAACAGAGGAGAGAAGTCCCGATCCCCCCATTTCCTTAGGCAGGGTAGTTTTGGTCCAGGAAATGGAATGCGCTTTCACTATGATAAAAGAAATTTGAGATGAAGGAATCCAATTTCCTTAAAATATTTTAGGAATGGCTATAGATCTGAACCAATAAGATAAAAGATTATTTATCGAAAATTCGATAAGTGAAATCTCCCACCCAGTGAAAGAAATTTGTACTTCCAACCAGTTAACCACTTATGAAGCTTGTCAAATAGAATATTAAAATGAGCCACTTTGATATTACCCGCCACCAGTGGAAGGCCTAAATAGGTGTTTGGTAGAGTGCCCAGCTTTATGTTGAGAATTTGATCTAGACCACTTCTTCTAGCTTTTTCATTTGAAAAACAAATTATTGATTTATCAAGATTGATTTCCAACCCCATGTAGGATTTCAGAGCCCCAAGACAGCCTGCAAGAGAAGTGAGAGATGTTCTATTTGCAACCCCCATTGTAAGAAGATCGTCAGCAAACAGCAAATGAGATACATTACAAGAACCAACTGTGAATGGGTTAAATCGATTAAGAATAACTTATCTATCTAATAAACATGATAAAGTGTCAATTGCAATGGCAAAAAGGAAAGGGGAGAGAGGACATCCTTGTCTTAGTCCTGTAGAAGATATAAACCATCCTTTTATTTCACCATTAAGTACCACTGAAAAGGGGACCTCCATAATATAAGCCTCAACCCATTTCACAAATCGCTTAGGATAACCTTTGCAAGCATTCTATGGAGAAGAGACTTCTATTGATTGAATCAAATGCTTTCCTAAGATCAAATTTAGCAAGAAACATACTATGCTGTTTGAGCAATGAGTATTCCTTAGAGATTTCATTTGCTATAGTCAAACTATCGACAATATCTCTACCTTTTATGAATGCAGATTGTGCTTGATTTATAAGAGATGGGAGGGTCTTTTTTAATCGGTTAGCCAAGACCTTAGCTAAAACCTTGTAGAAGAAGTTGTATAGAGAGATAGGCCTATAGTCAGAGATGTGGTTCGAGTGTTTCACCTTTGGAATGAGTGAAATAAGAGTATGTTTAAAACATCTGGGCAGTTTTGAAGTATTAAAAAAAATGATGAGCAACCCTTAAAAATTGCTTTCCAGTCAGCTCCCAAGTTGATAAGAAAAACTTTGAATTAAAATCGTCAGGGCCCGGAGCCTTGTTAACATTAATGTTTTTTAGTGCAGAAAGGATCTCCAGATCACTGATTTCAGCCTCTAAATCTCCAACCTGCCATAAAGGAAGGGAGTCTCCCAGAGGGAGGTCCAAAGAATGCCAAGCATCAGCTGAATTGTTATTAAAAAGTGAAGAGTAATACTTACATATCTCTTGCTCCAATTTGATATGGAGTTCCCTAATAAGATTGGTATTCTATCTTTCTTTGATGGAATTGTACAGAAATTTTAAGTCATCTTCAGCTTGTATCAACCAATGAGCCTTAGCCCGCTGTTTAACCCACATGTTCTCCATACGAACTAGCTCTGTATACTTGGAATTTAGCTTCTGAGCCTCTTGAACAAGGGTTAGATTTCCAGGATCTTGCTCCAATTTGGAATATGCTTCATATTGATCTTTTTTAGCTTGATTAACCTGTGAGAGGAGAGAGCAAGGATCCCAATGTCTATCCTTGAAAGCTTTTTTAACTTGTGCCATTTTCTTAGATAGAACAAATAGAGGATCTCCCAATGCTTCTTTGGTGATCTGAGCATAATCAGGGGATAATGACCAGTGATTTTTAAACATGAATATGTGAGATATATATAAAGTTTACTGAGTAACCATGATAATTGGTGAATGATCTGACGAGAGGGAAGAGGGGATTTTATAGAAGGAATTTGGAAAGAGATCGAGCCATTGGGAGTTACAAAATACTCTATCAAGCTTTGAGAGGATTGGATTAATTGTTTGCTGATTGGACCAAGTGAAATAAAGTCCAACACTAGGCGGTTCCAACCATTCACAAGCATTAACACATCCCTTGAAATCAAGTAAATGATTAAGAGATAAAGGATTTTCGCTAGATTTCTCAGAGCTAAAAAGGCAACAATTAAAATCTCCCATTATAGTCTAAGGTTCAGAAATATCAGGGGCTAAAGATTTCAAGGTATTCCATAGATTTGAACGGGAATGAGCATCATTTTCAACATACACACATGTCAACAGAAACGAGATACCGTTAACCATGGTTATTGATCCGTGAATAAGTTGAGAAGTCATGACAATAGGCTTAAAGTCAAGCTTATTAGAACACCACTTAATCCATATCCGGCCACCCAAATTTAAATTAAAGTTTGAACAGGAAAAAGTGTGAATTTTTTCAGGGAGAAAGAATTTTGAATGAGTTCAGAATTGACCTTTGTTTCCAGGAGACAAAGAAGATCAATATTGAATTCTTTAATCAGTCGAGAGCAATCACGCAACCTACCCTCAGCAGAAAGTCCACGTACATTCCAACTGCCCAGGACCGGAAACATCACTGAGAAGAAGAAGTGGTGGGCTTTTTGCCCTTTTTTTGTTTACCTTTGTTGACAGAGGGGGTCAAGTTCTGAGCCAACTTCATGTTCTCCCCAATATTTGGATCTTTCCACGGTGTATTGGGTGGTTTGCCTTCGATTTGAGCTCAAACCGATTTGGAGAGCTGGTGACCTTGTCGTGACTCTAGTATTAAATGATCAGTTTGTTGATCATAGGATATGTCATTGTCATTAGTCTCCTCGATAATAATAGAATTGGTTTCCAATTCCATGGAATCATCGAGATGGGGGGAGGGAATTGGCGGCTGATTAAGGTCCGCCGTTATCAAACTCTGAGGTAGTATGTCAGTATTGATTTCTTGATCTATAATAACACCCGTGTTCAGAGAGGGAATGGGATTGGAGGTATCACCGCTTGATTGATTCGAGCACTTCCTTTTGATGTCGGTCGATTGATGTCTTTCCCCCTGATATCTGCTGTATTAAGAGGACACTTAATCTCCTCATGAGAGAAGGAATTGCATTTGGTACAAATCGATGGCTTCCAATCATACACAATTGCTTGATCAAACTTCGTCCCATTCAGATTAATTGGAATTGAATCAGGTAGGACAGCAGAGGTATTTATCTGTACACAGATGCGAGCGAACGTGATACGTGCTTTTGATGCCGTTAGGTTATCCACTGCAAATGGTACACCTATCTGACTCGCCACCTTCGAGAAGCCTTTCTCGTTCCAACAACATAAAGGAAAATTTGGAAGTTTGATCCATAGAGGGATCTCTGTGATATGCTCCTTCGATGGTCTAAAGTTCCATTTCCACTGCTGAAAGATGAATGGACGACGTTGAAAACACGCCCATTATCTAAGTTGTAATCTTCCATACATGAGAACTTGAATAGAAAGAAGTCACATTCCAATGTAAGGAGCTCCATATTCCCTTTAAATTTTCATTTTTTTTAACAGCTGCAAGCAATGCCCCGTAAAATGGTCTTTTCCTTATTGCATGACCAATTAATGACATTTTCCACTCTTTTTGGCCTTCCTGTAAGTCCTCTTCAGAAAAACATACCTCGGATGAATCAGGGGGGAGGTAGGATAGAGAAAGGGATTTGCTCTTAACATTCTGAGCTAACAAAAGCTCTTTCCAGTTTCGAGAAGGGGATGTTTCACATGGTCTTTTACCAAGAAGGGAGGAAGTAGAAGTGGAGGAAGATAATGGGGAAACTATTTATTGAACATATCTCCGTTTGTAGCCATATATTCAAGAGGATGGCTGACCTCCGAAACCGGAGGTCAGAATAGAGAGGTGTGGAGAATGGAAATGGTGTATGGATTGAAGGAGAGGAGATCGCACCAAGCAAATGAGAAGTAGAAAAACTTACCTTGCACAAACCCTAGCCGCCTCACAGACATCCCCCTCTCTTCATTAATATCTTCAAATAGTCAGAACCTACTTTTGCTTTTCTCGTTGTCTTAAAGGAAGATATTGGAAGGATTGTCGCCAAAGCTTTATTGCTTTTGGAGTATTATACTATTTTATTTAAATAATTTAAATGTGGATTTTTTTAAAAAATTTGGGGAGTAATTTTTGAATGAGAGATTACTGCGGCAATAAATTAAGAGAAACGTTAGGATAAAACAAAAATTATTATTTTTCTATTTAGCTATATAAATAAAAAAAGAAATTTATATACATAACACATAATTCTTATATATTTAACACTTAAAATTTAATATATTTTCTATACTTAAAAAATACATTTCACTTCAAAAATAAATAAATAATAATATTTTTAATATAATATTAAAAAATTAAAAGTTATATATATAATATCAAAAGTTAGATATTAGATATATAAATATATAAGAATTATGCACTATGTATGTAAATGACCCATAAAAAAATTGATATTGTAATTTTCTAAGGTCTGAAATCAGGCTTTAATAATCAGACTGCATATTTAATATTTTCTAAAAAATTCATTAGCTCTCAAATTAATATTTTCTAAAATAATACAGATATATAAATAAAATAATAAAATAATTTCAGAATATGATGATTTTATTTCATAAACCAATATTACCACCCAAAAAAAAAAAACAGTGATAAACAAAAATATAAAAAATTCCTTACATTTACCATTAAGTATCACTCAAAGCCAGCTCTCAATAGAAAGAGAGACAAACATATATATATATATATATATAGATTCTGAAATTATGTAAAACAAGAATTTAAAAAAGCTCTGATTACTCTCATTAAACAGTGGGATAAGACTCAGTTGGGACCTTGACAGAGCCATTGATGGGTTCACCAACAGAGCGCTGGAGATCAATATTGATGGGAAACATCTCACACTGCGCAATTTGAGCCATTAGCTGGTCTACAAGAACCAGAGCGGCCATGGCTTCCACCATCGGCACAGCTGCAAGACAGGTGATCAACATTTAGATGAACTGCAGAGGAACAAATAAAGAGGAAGGGATGGTCTGGTGAGGTTAAGAACCTCGAGGTAGAACGCAAGGATCATGTCGGCCCCTCGCTATGATTTCGGTTTCCTCGCGGCCCCGAGTCACCGTATTTTGTTTCTTCTGCGAAATGTAATTGAAGTAAAAAAAAAAATTATTTGTAGCTCTATACCAATGGCGACGATACATCAGTAGAATGAAATTGTTTCTTTGAAGAGAAGTGGAAGATGAAAAATGTATGGGATATTTACAAATCAACCACCTAAAATATATGCATTTACAATTTAACCACCTTCATCATTTTTTTTAGCTATGAAACCTATGTATTTGTGCATGCCACGATCAAACCATTATAAATTTTACAAAAAAGAAAAATATGGGTTGGACTTTTATTATGAATTTCAATATTTGAATGTCAATTTAAAATTTTGATATTCAAGGTGGTTAATTTGTAAATATGTAAAAGAATAAGGTGATAATGTCTGTAAAAGCCCCAAAATGTATATGTATATTGGGGATAACTGAGTCAAGCTGACACATGAGTTTGTTTGTGAGTTGAGCCTTAATAAATGAATGAGCTGAGTTTTAGCCAATACTAACTCAACTCGTTAGTTCATGATTCCGACATGTTTAAGAATTGTTATATAAAATATATTAAATTTAAGGATTTAAGTACAAAATTATTAAAATTATATATATCTTTCTTATAATTTCTCCTCTATATCATAACTATTTGAATTTGAATCTTCTATTTAGTAACAAATCACTTCAAATCCTAGACTTCAACTCGAGCTCGATATCAAACTGAATTATTAGTCAAGCTCAAGCTCGCATGGGACGGGATGGCTCAAAAAAATTTAGAAATTAAAACTCTATTTGATCGACATTTTACATTTCATTGAACAAAGTCATTAATGGCTCAAAAAATGGAGAAAAGGATTGTGGAGAATGACTTACCCCAATTGTTGATGTTGGTTTAAAACATATCCTCATGTATATAGTCTCTCCATTGGATATTCCTCCCTGAAGATAGGAACTTGTTAACAAAATACACTGTGGGTATAATTATGGAGATCGATAATTGCTTGATCTTTTGGATTTCAATTAAGAAAAAAAATATACAATCAGAGACTGTTGGGGTCCAAACCTAATATTATCAAAAAAAAAAAAAAAAAAAAAGAATAAAGTGTATTTAGAATACTTCCAATAAAAAAAAAACTGGAAATAAGAACTTTCACTGAATAATTCATGCATTGTTGAACAGCAGTTAATTAATTAAACAGCTTTAAGCTCAAATCAAAAGGAAATAAAGAACATAGTTAAGAAAACAGCTTAAACTCTAAAGAAGTAAGAATAACCAACCTGAATACCACCTGAACGGTTCGTTCTTGTTCTAATTACCCCATTATCATCAGTGTAAAATTCATCATTGTGCTCACTCCCAGTCATTAAAGTACCTATAACAAATTCCATACAAAACAGTTTAGAAAAGCATTACTCAATGAATCAGATGTGCCTTTAGATTAAATCAAACAATGTAAACCAAGAAGGTTTTGAAGATTAATTAATAGGTCCCATGGAAAGTTGAATTGGTGGCTGCAGGGGATAAAATGTGTTCAAATCTGTTCCCTGTCACCTACCGGCAAATCCGCTTCCAAATTCAACACCCTTTGTTGCAGGAAGTGACATCATAGCTTTTGCTAACTCTGCTTCAAGTTTATCAAAGACTGGAGATCCAAGCCCCTGAAAGAAATAAAAATGGCAATGAGAAAGATGAGATTAGGTTAGCCACAGATATACAGACATAGAAGATATCTATTAAAAAAAGTAGTGTTTTAAAAGAGACTTTAGAACAAACACACAATCACAGGAGGGAGAGCGAGTAAAAGAGACCGGTGTTTTAAGAAAGACTTCGAAATTCGTCACAAAATCTCAGGTGGAGAAGGAATAGAAAAGCAGTGCATTAAGAAAATCATTGGGAATCATAGAGTCGAAAGTATAGAGGTTTTACACGTGGAACATTTCTTGCAATGCAAGTCACAACACCACCAACAGAGTCACCTCTTATTCGAACAGCATCAATGGCATCAATCATCTTCTGAGCATAGCCTGGATCTGGACATCTAACAATATTGCTTTCTATCTAATGAGTGAAATAAAATTTGTTAGAATGGAACTAACAAATGCAGAAAAAATTCTAGCATAAATGGATCAAGGCAGAAATCACAAACCTGATCTACTGTGACAGTACCATAGTCAATCACTCCATCAGGAAGCACAACTTTATGCACTTGAGATACATAAGCTAATATCTACACAATACAAACAAAAAATGTGCATCCTTTAATAGATATCCTTAGTTTAATCAATCTACAAAAGCTTGTTTACTATAATTTCATTAGCTACATAAGTAAATACTAAATGTTGCTTCATATGGAAAATGACATCACATAAAAACTGAAATTATGATGAACGAATATTGAAATAAATTACAAAAACTTAATTGTATATTTCTAAGGACTGAATAAGTTGGTGAAGCGGAGCATTCCAATGGTTTTAATTTCTCAAAGGCCCAATTGAATGTTGAATTTACTAGCATACACTACCTTCAGTAAAAGATTTCAAGAAAAAAAGGAGGAAATAGTGAAACCCTCTTGAATGCTGCAACAACGTAAATTTGAGATATAATTCGCTCTTTACAATCCTTTCTTTGCTCACACAATGGCCTTAGTGGCGCTAGCCGCAAGCCTAGGTTCTGACACCTCAGTCCACCTTCTTGGTGTGATGGGTAAGAAGGCTCCAGTCATTGCCAAATCAGTATAGTAAATTGTAAGGGGACACTTTAAGCCCTTGTGGAGCTTATGCTAACAGTGTCACTTATGCTCACCTTGGCATAAGTCACACAATCCCATGCCCAGCTTTTTTGGCATGGGCAAGAGGCCCAACATTCCTTATACATAGCATTCCTTGTGGTCCTTTCATTGGGTAGGTGAAGTGCTGTTAAATTTCTAACAATTTTAAGAATTAACTAAATAATAAACCCAAAAGAATAGAAAAGAAAAACGTTACCAAATACATCTTTGGCATTCTCGAGACTTCAACACTATTTAAAGCATACAATGCATCAATTTCTAGTATACATTCACGTCAAAAATGTGCAATCATACAATCAAATTTATTGTCCAGACATCCATTTAGTTCAAATTCACCAAATAAAGCTACAGTGAACGTTGAAATTCTAGTTATTGTGGGAGACAAGCAATGATTCATGGATTTTCGATTAAACTTGATTCATGTGTCCTCGTAAGGAAATTTTTTTTACACTTATGAATCATATACTAGTAATTATGTTCATATGAAAACAATGTAAAGTATAAGACTACTGATTTTGTCATAGTGAACTTGACGAGGCACGATAATGTGACTAGCACGCTGACTGAGTCAAGCATGTACTAAACTTTACAAACAATAGATTGGAGATCGTGAGTGACTCAAGAAAGAATGAATCAAAGAAACTAGTGAACTCTGTGTGATATATGGTGCAACTTTGAGTGAAACTGCTTCTACTTCATCGTCATTTACATTGGAGATCGTGGCTTAACTTTGAAGAGTTGATTTTATTGTTGGAAATTAAAATTTGAAACTTAAGAGAGAATAAGTTCAGAGGAATACTATTGAAGATGAATAGATAGATCAATCTCATACTGCAGAAGCTATCACATTGCTATGTAGCGATGTAACAATAATAAAAGCAATAAGACCATCACTTTGTATGTAGATTCAATATTATGTATTTGTTATATTAATAGGTCCATTAAGTGTGCAGCTAATATGCTTCTAAAGTCTATTATGCATATTGAGTTTAGGCATCATCTAGGCTTTAGACTTTCAACGTTTAGGAGCATATAGAGCATGCTTTGAATAGTAGTCACAGTCACACAGAGAAGAAATCCAAATATATATTGCTACATTATTGACTAAAAAGGGAAGTTATTAGTACATGTCACTAAAACTAGATAAAAATAAATTTTAAATAAATATTTATCAAATAAATACAAATTATCCTTAATTTTTAATAAGAATAGGTTTAAAGGTTTGTTATGCATTTTATAATTTTCAAGTAACTCTTAAGTTAAAATTTAAACCAAATTTGATGTTAAATTTTCACTGCTTGAAAACTCTTATAAATATAAAAAGAAAACAATAATTTAGGCGTGCTTGACAGCTATAGATTCTTGTTGTTTAGAACAAAAACAAAAAAAAAGATAGACCTTTTTTGTGCCCTATTTGTTCATACACCTATAAAATATTTTGGTAGTGGATCAATTACTATCTTATCTCCCTCTGAATGTAGGCACTTGTTTGGCCAAACTATATAAATTTTTGTCTTATTACATATTATGTTCATCAAATTGATTTATATTATATGCTTCCACAAAAAATAGTTTCTTTTGAACACCCTTTTTATACCAACACAACATGACACTCTAAAGACGTGACACTTCATTAGTCAATAGTCAATGCCGTGTTAGCCTAATATTGGTCAATTAGAACTAATGAACCCACTTAACATCTAACACTACTTGAATGCGTTTTGCCTTTGGTCATCTAAAATATGATTGACCATATCATTAAAATTACCAGAGAATTATATAAATAGTCTAATGCTCCATTCCAACCAAACAAGAAAAGATTAAATAAAGGCCCATTATCCCTACTTAAGAGTACCAAAAATACTTGCTAAGATCCAAAAAGGGTGAAACATAATAAAAATAGATACCATAATGATGAGATGTTAGAAATACTTGAGCATATCCCTTGCTCTTTTAGTATCAAGGTTGACACAATCGATGACTCAAAACAATAATAAATATATTCTTCCCCTTCTCAACTCGGTAATCTAATTATCCCATCAAGGGCTAAGATCGATGTGATTGGTTGTAATTAATTACATGATATAAACCACACTTTAATGGGACTACTATGAGGGGGCTACTTATTCTTGTTTAATGCTAAGCTTTCGATTGATGATATATAAACCTTAAAAGATGAAACAAGAAAAATTTAAAGCCTTGTCTACCCATATCAAACTAATGAAATAAAACCAAACGACTGACGCAATCCCAACATGATAAAGCACCTATGCCCTAAAAAAATAAGACACATAAAAAAAGGTATTATATGATAGAAAATTAAATTTTAGTACCCCCCACTTGAATTAGTTGTGTTGCGAACTCTAGCTAAGCCAATTGGTTATGGAGTACTATATGTGAACTAACTTCGTGAGTCACCCCAGCTCAATAAAAAGATACGTAGTGGCCACTTTCTTCAATATGATTAAATTAGTGTGCTCCAGAGCTGAGCTAAAATCCTTGTTTTAGAATATGATTTGCCAATAATGGCCTCTGCTTGAAAGATTGAAAAAATAGAATCTCTAATGTCATGGGGTAAAAAACAACACTTGTATGGGATGCTTGAGTGAGGTTTAGTCAGCAAATATCAATCAAACTACAAATTAAGTTTTGGACCTCAATTCATGCCATTTTCTCTATTGACAAACATTAGCTTTGGGGGAGTCAGAGTTCAACGATTAATATTGACTAGTATATTTGCTCATAAAGGAAATACTGAGTTATTGAGTACAAAGATAAGATATACCACATTTTTTAACAACAAAGTACAACATAATCAGGAATCATTAATATAAAAAAGCAGTAAAATCAGAACCTTGCAGAGATTTTCTTTTCCTTATTTCAGATAGAAAGCAATAATATCTTCACGAAGAGTTAATACAGTATTAAAATAGCTGCTGGGTTTTGAAATCAGTAAAAGACAACCTCTACGCCTGATTTCATCCTGAGAATCTTCTTTGCAACAGCTCCCGCAGCAACTCTGCCGATTGTTTCTCTAGCTGATGATCTGCCACCACCCTGCATTTTAATTTTCACAAATAGAAAAATTAATCCCAGAGAATTCCAATGATATACATTTTACAATCCAAGAATTGCAGATAAATATATATATGTTGCTTATTGAATTTGGAAAAATATAACCATGATCCAAAAATACCTGAACAGATCTTATGCCATATTTAAAATCATATGTGGCATCTGCATGAGAAGGCCTATATGCTATTGACATTTCACTATAGTCCTGCAATGTCATCATAAGGAAATCTTTTAGAAAATGAAAATATCTAGTTTTAACGTCCATGTAAAAAACAATAATAAATTAACTTGAAGTCAGAAATTAAATAACTAAATAAAGGAAAATAGGACTACAATAAAATCCCCACATATATGCCAATCAGGTATCTCAGTTTTTAAAACCCACCAAGTGATACACCCTTCTTGCTTTTAATTATAACTAAACCAACCAAAAGCCTATTTCCATTTGATAGTTACAAGCAATTCACAAAAGATAATAATAGGGAAATGAACGATGGATCACTTACATGACTTCTTTGATCTGTATTTGGTACAAAAACATGGATTGGAGCTCCAGTAGTCAGTCCTGCACAAATTGTATCACCCCATTCAGCTCCTTGGTCAAACCACACCAAACTAATAATGACTTCTGAAGCCAAATTTGCAATGTGCGTGAATTTAAAAGGAAAATGGAAAAGATAGAACCTTCAGAGATTCCTGAAAGAATTTTACATGTATCTGTTTCCTTCCTTGGAGTAGTTATTCGGCTCTGACCTGGCCTCCTTTATATAGGACTCCGCAATTTAGAGTGAAATTCTCAAAGAAAGAGGTAGATAACAGAACAGGCTTTTATAAAAATATTAAGTAGAAATATTTACCTTCTATCAAGCTCAGCTTGCATATCAGCTTCACAGAGGGGAACTCTAGGTGGGCAACCACTGATGGTACACCCGACACCTCCACCATGAGACTCTCCATAAGTTGCAACTTTGAAGAAATTTCCAAAGACGTTTCCAATGGCTTTCACCTCTACCATTTCAAAATGGATGACTTCAGAATACTTCCAATAACAATGCATCCCTTATGCTACTAGCAGATAATCATGTAGCGGAAGAAACATTAAGTACAAAAGAAAAATGGGATGAGGCTAGTGTCTGCAAGAAATAACTATGAAAAAGGAGAGATGCAACCTAAAATTACTGCAATTTGGATGTATCAAGCCCCTGCCTCATGCATTCAAGCAAAGACTGGTGGGAAAAGTTTACTCAATAGGATTTAGTTCTAGTAGCAGACCAAATGACTATTCATGGCATCTAACATAGCGCCACTGATATCAAGCCTTTCTTGGTAGCAAAAAAGAGCCAGCAAACGAGAAATATTTTTCAACAACAAATGGAGGAAGAAATAGCTGTGATAACGTGACCATTGCTGATTCCACCACATAGGTGAAGCTGGAAAGGAAAAGCCAACGAGGAAAATATTCATGCAGCATAAAGAAGTATACCATTCCATGTTACAACAAATACGATCTATAAATTCAAGCAACTTCAATTTTCTTTCTTCTATATACAACTTTTTGATATGGGAATTGTTCCGGCACGCATAAAATTTTCCTTGTAAGATTACAATTTTTCTCCAATATGTAACCTTGAAAGGTAGCAATAGCCTTTCCTTAGAATCATCACATAAGTGGATTTGCATCATTGAATGATTCGTCATAGGCTCATATTTACATGTTTTTAGATATTGCTACACCAAACGATTCCACTTTTGCACTTTTCATTTTCTAGGATTTAATTGCTCGTACATTTGTGTGTGTGTGTATGTGTGTGTGTGTGAATGTAATTCAAGGTCTCCACAGCGTTCTAATCTTTTAAATTTATTGGTATGAAGGACAAAAGGGAACAAAACTTAAGTTCATTAGAAATCGGAGAAAATCCCATAAAGGAATTATTTTATTTTTAGGAAAATTTACATACAAACTCATACAATTCTCATGTATTTAGATAAGCAGAGAGCAGATTCTTTTTACGCAATGGGGTAACACTTCGTAAGCGCAGGAAAAAAAATCAAATCTTATTGATACAAAAAAAAAAAAAATCAATTAATATGAAACAGCATCGAATCATCAACCGGAAAAGATGCATATGGTTGATTGAAGAAACCCGTTATTTACACAGAAGATAAATATATGGTGAAAATCGAATTCGTAGAAGAAGATGGAAGGAGGAGAGACCTAGCCTTCGAGACGGTTGAGGTAGCCTCCGGAGACAGATCTGGGCTGCAGATGAGGAAGGTAGACCGCGCAGGTCCGAAGGACTGAAGCCAAGGCCGAAGCCGCCATCGGATCTGCTCCCCTTGAAGAAGACCTGGGAAGAGATGGAGGCCCCTGCCGTTGCCATTCACAGAGAGAGAGAGAGAGAGAGATGGTCGAAATGATCAAGGGAAGGGCCGAAATGAAAGAAATTGGTGGGGACTTTGAAGTGAGACAGGAGAACGAAGAGAAACGCCACCAGCTCCTTCAACCTCACCAACCCCCTTCGTAGTAGTTGGGGGGACTGTTGAGGGCTTTTGACCAGTTGGGTTGGTTATCATTATTTTCATAAGAGAATTATTTATTTATTTATTTATTTATTTTTTTATTAATTTAAAAAAGAATTGTAAAAAAAGCTATGGATTTAAACATATATGATTAATTTTATATCATTAGATTTTATATTGATTTTTTTTAATTCTTAAAATAATAGTTTTAGTTTTTTTCTCTTTTACATTAATAAAGATCATTGTAAATTAATTTGGAGACGGTGAATACAAATGAAGTGGCACAAACAATATAAGAAATAAAAAAGAAAATTTACTTAAAATTTAATATTTTTATCATTGACTAATCAAAATATAATAGAGGATTGTATAAAAATATTCACCTAGAACTCTCATTAATAATCATTCTCAATTGATAATATTTATATTAATGAATTACAATTACATAATAAACTAATAATATATATCTTAAAAACCGTATAAACTAGATGTCCTTAAAATATTAGTAAGAAAACAAGTAAATAAATATCTATGCATCAATTATAAATAAATTTTAAAAATATATGATTCTTATGCAAAAATTTCATTAAGTCAACTATTTTTTGATCCTACACAATGTTGTAATTCAATAACGTAATTATGCGTTCTAGAAAATCATTCTTGAGTGAAAGTTACGCGCTTGTGAAATCACAGATTTAAAGAGTGAAACAACTCCAAAATTTTTTAAATCGAAAAGAGAAAAAATCACGCTGAGAAAAGCTTTCACTATATTTGTTTTGGGTATAAGTTTTCCGATAGCGGATTACATAATTATATCAGAAGAATGAGAATCCTAAAATCACAACATATATAGTCACGCTTTAGGTTGTAAGTTCTATAGCAGATGATGGTGACGAAAATGCAACAATAAAGGTCGTCATGATGGAGGCGACGAGATTGACAACGGCGAGGATCGGTGGTGGTTGGCGGTTGGTAACCGGGTGGTCGGCGTCCGAGTGGTGGACGATTATGCCGGAGGATTTTCAAGCTTTAGAGCTCCTCTCTCTCTTCTTGGCTCTCCTCATATAGGAATGAGAGGTATTATAGATGGAGGAGTGACATCTCAGAAATACATGCAAAATCCGAACCACTCCACTTCATCGACGGCTCAAAATGATTCCTTTGATCATTTGATGTATTTTAAGTATTTGAATGCTAAAATGAAGTTAGAATTGTGAGATATTGGGCTTGTTAGATCCGCTCAAGGCCTTCGATTTATATAAACACTCATATTTAAGAGCTATTTAGGGATTTAACCGATATCCCAAAGTTTCCAATGATATTTTAAGTGCTTGATCTCGACGGTTTCAACTTGGATCAACTTGCTTTTAACATCAAGATTCGTGCTTAGTAGTATTTTAAGTGTCATATCGGTTCTATTTTTGGATGACATTATTTCAATCATCCAAAAATATATACGTCAAATACTTAAAAATAGCACATTCTTCAATGAAATCTGTGGGTCCATCAATCATACATTTTGAGAGAATAAATCTTCATAAGAGCACAAGATTATGATCATGGAAGCGGGCACAGGGCCGTGGATGTATGTGGATATGCGCGGGTGCAAGATTTCAAAGTTATGGACCCATTCAGGCGATTGAGCATTTGAGGCGTCTTGAGGTGTTGGTGTGAATGGCGAAATGTGAATGGGTTGGAGGCCTTGGAATTTGGCAGTACCACCTTGGTTATGATTCGATCATGACCGCCAGTCACGAGCGAATGGCGATCCGCGGAAGGCGGTCGTTAGCCATGGCGCTGTGGCGCTTAACAGACGGGGAGGTTTTTATGTTTTGCCTTTTGCCCATTTTGGGCGGTTTTGAGCGGGTTTTTGTAATTTTTGGCAGTTTTTGACCTTTTTGCCCCTATAGGGGTTTATAAAAACCCCCTAGGATCAAGGGAGAAGTCACACTCTTCATATGCTTGAGTGTCCCTCTTCTTCTTAAGAAGAGGTCGTTCGGAGGCGATCAAGGCCCGTTCATACGGCGAGGCTCCGGTTTTCCCTCGAAAGAGGCGTCAGCTCCACTGTCGGACCGGGTTGAGCGATTAACTGTTCATGGCAGCTCATTTTCCTGAAAAGCGTCACCGCGTCACCAAACTCAAAGCGATCAAGGCGTAGTTCATCTGATGAGCTCGGTTTTCCTCAGCCTGTCAACGGCCGGTTTGAAGGAGATGATCGGCAGCAGTGATGGCGATGGCGGCCAATCGATAATCGGGGGAGATGGCCGCGATGGTAATGACAGGAGATGCCGATGATTTGGCAAGACCGGCAACGGATTGGTGATGCAGTGGCCCGCGAGTAATGCGAGATATGATAATGGTGACCAACGATTTACGATAATGAGCGATACCGGCGATAATTGGACCTGAGAACAATGGTCAGCAAGCCAAGCGGTATGTAGATGCCAGCATCAATAGCGGCGGCGCGTCGTATCGAGAGATACCGGCGATGATGGTGGTTACGGCGAAATGCCCGAGATGGTGCGGTAGACCGGCAACGATGTCCGTCGAGATGGCCGGCGATAGTTTAAGCCAGTAGTAGCGGCTAGCGTGTAATGCGGATAACCGGCACGATGGTGGTAATGCGAGATGTGGCGATCAGCAGTGGTGTCCAGCGTCGAGATACGCATCGGTGGCGGCAATGAGGATTTTGACCCTACTCGAGGTTGTTTGTCAGAGTGTGACTTGATGACATTAACCTGTATGGAAGAGGTTGAATTGAATCCGCTGAGGATTTTGATCCATCCGAGGTTGTTTATCTAAGTGTTACCTGATGACGTTAACCTGTGTGGAAGATGTTGAATTGAATTCGCTGATGATTTTGACCCATCCGAGGTTGTTTGTCAGAGTGTTACCCAATGACATTAACCTGTGTGGAAGAGGCTGTGGGAAGTTCTAAGTTGTATGTCAGAGTCTTTGCTCGATGACGTTAACCTATGTGAAAGAGATTGAATTGAATCTGCTGAGAATTTTTGACTTATTCGAGGTTGTTTATTAGGGTGTTACCCAATGATGTTAACCTATATGGAAGAGGTCGAATTGAATCCGCTAAGGATTTTTGACCTATCCGAGGTTGTTTGTCAAAGTGTTACCCGATGATGTTAACCTGTATGGAAGAGGTCGAATTAAGAATCCGAGGATTTTGACTATCAGGTTGTTTGTCGAGTGTTACCAACTGTATGGATGAGGTTGAATTGAATCCGAGATTTTGACCCATGAGGTTGTTTGTCAGAGTGTTACCCGATGACGTTAACCTGTGTGGAAGAGGCTGTGATAAGTCCACCAAGAACCTTTGACCTATCCTATGTTATTTGTTAGAGTGCTACCCGATGACGTTAACCTATGTGGAAGAGGTTGAATTGAATCCACTGAGAATTTTGACTATCTCGAGGTTATTTGTCGTGGTGACGCGTTAACTTGTATGTTAGAGGTCAAATTAAATCCAAGGATTTTGACCTATCCGAGGTTGTTTGTCAGTTGCAGATGAAACGTATGGAAGAGGTCGAAGATCTGAGTATTTTTGACTTATTCGAGGTTGTTTGTTAGGGTGTTACCCGATGACGTTAACTGTATGGAAGAGGTTAAATGGAATCCGTTGAGAATTTTTTACCTATCCGAGGTTATTTGTCAGAGTGTGACTCGATGATGTTAACCTGTATAGAAGAGGTCGCGGGAAGTCCACCAAGGACCTTTTGACTTATCTGGTATTAGTCAAAGTGTTATTTGACTTTTACCATAGGTGGGGAGTTTTGATCTATCCGAGGTTGTTTGTCAGAGTGTGACTCGATGACGTTAACCTGTATGGAAGAGGTCGAATTAGATCCGTTGAGGATTTTGACCTATCCGAGGTTGTTTGTCAAAGTATTACTTGATGACGTTAACCTGTATGAAAAAGATCGAAGTGAATCTGCTGAGATTTTTTGACCCATCCGAGGTTGTTTGTCAAAGTATTACTTGATGGCTAACTGGAGAGAAGAGGAATCAAAACATCCATTTGTGGTTGTAGCCAAATTTGCTCCTTAACCTTGGTCTTGTTTTTCCATGAGTATGATTGGAAAATCATAATTTGCAAAGCTATATCTCTTCTTAATGTTGAAATATCCTCCAACTTTGACTTGTTTCTTGGGATGGTAATCAATTAGATGCTTAACATATTAACATGGGCGATCTTCTGAGATTAAGAGTTGCCCCTCAGTTTGATGAATTTTCATTCTTCGCTTGCGCTCCTTAAAAGCTTGAAATGCTCCACCTCGATGGTGGTTTTGATCTTGTTGGGAAACTTGATCGTCATACAAGATGAAATGATGAGAATTAGTTTCCAGATGGCAAATGCGTGCTAGAAAACCACGGTAGAGTGAAAGTTTACACTTATGTAAAATCCGGACACACACGTATTTAAAAGTGAACAAGAAAACTCTAGAATTTTTACGTGAAAAATCTTGAAAAGAGGGAAAAACCATGGGGCCAAGCCAAGTAAAAAACTTCAACTATATATTTGTTTTGGAGTATAAGTTTTCCCGATAACGGGATTACATAATTGTATATGAGAATGGTTGGCTGGAATCCTAAATCCAACAAGCCATATAGTCACGCTTATGTTATAATAGTTGCTAGTTGTAGCAGATGTTGGTGAACAGTGGGGAACAACCACTGAAGGTCGTTATAATGGTGAAGATTGATGATGGTGAGGATCGGTGGCGGTTGATGGTTGGTAACCAACTGGGGTGGTAGGTGACCGTCGAGTGGTAGCACGATTATGCTTGGAGGATTTTCAAGCTTTAGAGCTCCCTCCTCTCTCTTGCTTGGCCTCTCCTCATATGAAGAATGAGAGGCTATTTATAGATTGAAGGAGTGACATCTCTGTAAATACATGCAAAATCCGAACCACTCCACTTCATCGGATGGCTCAAAATGATTCCTTTGATTATTTGATGTATTTTAAGTATTTGAATGCTCAAATGAAGTCAGAATTGTGAAATATTGGGCATGTTAGATCCAAATTCGAGACGCTCGATTTGACTACAAACACTCTATATTTGAGAGCTATTTAGGATTTAACTATATCTCAAAGTTTCAATGATACTTTAAGTGCTTGATCTCGACCGGTTCAACTTGGATCGACTTGCTTTTAATCAAGATTCGTCTTTAGTATTTTAAGTGTCATATCAAATTATGACTTACATAACCAATAGGCCTACAAATTTGCATTCCTCAATTTTATTAACTTCTATATATGAAGTGACCCACTTTAGAGAGAGAAAAAACTCTATATAGTGACTTATAGATGAAAACTTTCAAGCTTTAGGCTTTAAAAAGAGGAAGCTTGATGAAAAGACAAAACCATGTGCTCAAGACAGTGCACGAAAAGTTGAAGAATATTAATAAATGGAAAGGGTTGAAGAATTTCAACATAAGGTGTTGATTAAGATGCTTGTTAGTGTAGAAGAGAATGCTTGAAAAAAATTATTGGCATTCCTTCTATAAATCAAATGATAGTGTTAAGATGATTTGATGGAGCAAACTCATAAAATCACCTATTATAAAAGAGGTTTCATTTCCACATTGCAAGAGTGTAAGGAAACCATCGATTGTGGCTATGGGCCAAGTGAAAGTTAAAAATAATAGTGGGATGATGTACAAGCTAGATTACACTCCATATTTATGAGCTATTTAGAAATTTAACTAATACATTAAAGTTTTCAATTATGTTTTAAGCACTTGATCTGGGCTAGTCTCGACTCAGAATCAGATTACTTTCGATATCAAGATTCGTCCTTCAACTAGTGAAATTTTCAGTGTCATATCAAGAATATTGCTCTATGCAACATTCATATGTAATTATGACTTACATAACTAGTAGGCCTAGAAATTTACATTCCTCAAATTTATTAACTTCTATATATGAATTGACCCTCTTTAGAGAGAGAAAAAAAACTTTATATATGAAGTGACTTATAGATGATAACTTTCAAGCTTTAGGCTTTAAAAAGAGGAAGCTTCTGATGAAAAGACAAAATCATGTGCTCAAGATGGTGCAAAAAAAGTTGAAGAACATTAATAAATGGAAAGGGTTGAAGAGAATGCTCAAAAAAAATTAATTAATAGTAGTGTGCATTTATTATTACTCTTTGATGAGTGTTGCGTGCTAGAAAACTAGTTACGGTAGAGTAAAAGTTTACTTCTTTATTGAGTCCACACTAGATGTTTGAAGAATTAATGATAAAACTCTAGAATTTTTACGTGGAAAAAATCTCAAATAAAGGGAAAAAATCACGGGGTCTGGCTCAGCTGAAATCTTTCACTATGTATGTTTTGAGTACAAAATTTTCCTGTGGGATTACAAAATTGTATATGAGAATGGGCGACAATAAGAATGCCGAAACGCAATAGATATAGCCATGGTTAGAATCTGATTCTAATGGTAGTAGATGATGGTACGGATGTAGACGATGGATATCGTGGTGTGATGAGATAACGATGGTCGCTTGATGGTGATCAGCACAAGTTCAAATGTCCATGAAGGTGCGTGGCAATAAACAATGATGTCGGCGAGATAACCGCGATAATAATTAAGCAAAGATGGTTATGGCATTGCGGTGCTAATCAAATTTTAGCAATGATAAATCCAGCGTGGTCAGCGAGATGCCGAACAATGATGGTTAACCAGCGGAAATGAATGGTAAGCAGCAGTAGCCGGCACAGTGATAACCAGCAGTGCAAATGTAAGCGGCAGCAGCGATGGTTAGCCGCAAAATTAGTGCAACCATGGCAATAGTCAGCAATTAGCAGCGCGTTAGTAATCGGAGATACCGACGATGTGACCATGAAGATGGCCCAGAATCAGCAGTGATACGATATGAAAATAATAGCGGCGTGAAATAATTATGGCAGCGACGATGGTGGCAGCAACAGCTTAGCAATGAAATCAGCCGGCATAATATCAGCGGATGATCGCGCAACGATAGTGGCTAGCAAAGATGGCAAGCGATAATCAGCGGTGGCACGATGATACCGGTTAATGATCGGTGGCCGGCACGTGGTTAGCGTCACAAGTACGGCTTATAATGTCCGATAAGGCGAATCCGTGGTCGGTGAAACCGGCCGATGGTGGTAACCGGCGAGATGGCACGATTGGCGGTGGTCGGCGGCAATGATTGATGGCGGTCATGATGGTGATGACCAGCGGTGGTCGGCAGCGGCACTGGTGGTGGCGCCGACGGGGTTCTGCCGTCAGTGGTAACGATTATGCTGGAGGATTTTCAAGTTTTAGAGATCTCTCTCTTTGCTTATCTTCTCATGTGAAATGATAGGCTATTTATAAACTAGAGGGGCGTTTACGTAACATGCAAAATCGAACCTCCTCCATGGACGGCTCAAAATGATTCCCTTGATCATCTAAAGTATTTTGTGTTTTGAATGCTCAAATGAAGTCAATTATGAGATCTCAAGCTTGTTAGATCCGGCTAGTCAAGGCCGATTTGGTAAATGTTTAAGAGTCGATTTGATAATATGCATTTGATCAGGTTAGTCTTGATTATCGATTACTTTCGACATCAAGATTCGTGCTTATTGTAGAATTTTGAGGTCATATCGATTTCTTATTTTGGATGATATTATCTCAATCATCTGAAAATATATATGTCAAATACTTGAAAATAGCAAATTCTTCAATGAAATTGGCGGGTCCATTAACCATACATTTTGAGAGAACATATCTTCATGGGAGCATAAGATTATAACCAGGCAGTGCAGAATGGGGTGATACAGCAAGATTTTAGGGTTATGGACCATGGATATTATAAATTTGCAGCAGGCTTTTCCTGCGGCATCTGTGTGTATGGATCGTGGAACAAAATGAATGGAGTGGAGCCGTCAATAACTGGTTACGGTTTGATCAGCAGTTAATGCAGTAGGTTTGGTCGTCATTGATTACGCCTACATGAACGCCTTCTGGGAGAGGTCACCATCGCCATGAGCGGCAAATGTGCTGAAGTATCGTCTTCACAACGCTCTTAGATGTGATTCGACCATTTTACCTTTTGCCTATATAGTCTATAAAACCACAAGTCCGGAGAAGGCACACTCATACTCTGCTTCTTCTTCTCAAGAGAATGTCATTTAGGCTATCAAGCACGTAGTTCATATAGCGAGTTCATTTTCCCTCTATAATCCTTGGACCGACCTTATGAGTGATCAGGTAGTTCATATGGCGAGGCTCAGTTTTTTCCTTGAAAGAGGGTATGTGGGCAAGTTTGAGGCGATCAAGGCCAGTTCATATGGCGAGACTCATTTTCTCGAAGAGGCATCCTCTGACCGTCGTTTGGAGTGAAGGCCGTAATTCATCTTAGCCGATTTTCCTCAACTATACTCGAAAACCAGTTGGCGATCAAAACGTAGTTCCTTTCTACGCAACGGTCGACTTGATCGGATTAATTGACTTAATGGTCGATTACACCATCTACCACCGCCGTACCACCCTTCGCTGCCAGCCGGTATCACTATGCACCGCGATCGTTGGGTCGCCAAATCGCCAACCATCATCTCACATCGCCGATATCTCGCCTCTCACTCATTATCGCTACATACGATCTTTTTACTACCACTACACTTTAACCATGGCTATATAGCTATTGGTTGGGATTCCATTTGTGAGCCTTTCTCATATACAATTAATCACGATCGGAAAATTTTTTTATCAACGGATATTATTTTTTATTGAATTTTTCCCTTTGGGGTTTTTTAAGTAAAGTTATTTTATCATTAATTCTTGCTGTATTGTCTTTAACTTCAATTTGATAAACTTTTCTTTCTCATTTTTTTAACATAGGATTTAAAATTATCGATTATAATTATTGATAAAGTGTAGAAGAGAATGCTCGAAAAAAATTATTGACATTCCTTATTATATATATATATATATATATATATATATATATATATATATATATATATATATATATATATATATATATATATATATATATATATATATATATATATATATATATATATATATATATTTATGTATATAATTATATGTAATTCACGTCAGATAAATATCCAATTTATACCTTAAAATGCATTATTATTATTATAAAAATAAAAAAAAAAACGGATCCTTCTCCTCTCAGCACATGAAAAATGTGCCAAAAGAAAATGTCTACCAACCGAGTCGCCGCCTACCGGTCCGACTTTGAACGCGCAAGCAAAAGTCAATTATCGATAAATTAATTAATCGATACTATTTATTGCAAACTAAAAATAATAATTTAATTTCAATTGATTGGATAATAAAATAATTTTTCATAAAAAATTAAATTAGAAAATATAGATTAAAATTGGGAGATTTGTATATATATCACTTAATTTTATATATTTTTTATATTCTAATATTTAAATTTTTAAATTTTATTTACATAAAGATTAAATATATAAATATATAAGAATTGTGTGATATATATATATAAATCTTCCATTAAAATTTTATTATAAAATTTAATATTTAGATGATAATTTAAGAACTAAAAATAAGATGCTATATAATGAAGTAAAAAAAATTTCTTTGTAGATTGATCTTTTGGAGTTATGAAATTGACATATATTAACTATAAACTATTAATATTATAAACTTACAATATTGATATATATATATATATATATATATATATATATTTTATAATATAATTAATATTATATTAATATCAATTATTCACAATTAATATAAACTATATATTTGCTTTCAACTTACCACCAACTCAAATTAATAAAATAAAATCTACATACATACCACACAAATCTTATGTATTTTTTATCTAATTGGACATCATTGTCGTTAAGTCATTATTATAAAGCTTAAATTCATATTGAGCCTTTTGTTATAATTTAGGTTGTGTTATTGGGCTTTTATATTTTGTATATGCTTTATATGTATTAGCTATTCTTATATGACCATGTTTTAATGACATTTTGGATAGATATGGAATGAGTGATAGGTTTGATAATGGTGATAGGTTTGGTAGTAAAATTGGAAAGTAGTTATGATGATGTTAAGTTTGAGTTTGGAGTTAAGTTTGAGTATTCTTAACTCTCTTTTTTTCCATAAAGGAAGCTCTTATAATGATTGACACTTAAAATTGGAATAAAAGTTATATTCTTAAATTTCTTTACTATTCTTTCTTGTGCTTTCATTGTATTGTAAAACCAACTTTTTTAAGGAAGGAACATGATCCACAATGACACTATTTGGAAGTCAACTTCTACTTAATCTGCTAGTTATTTTAAATCTACTACAGATTAAATCATTCATAACTTTTCAATTATTTCTTTACACTTATAAAATTCAAATCTCTAGTGTGGTTAATATAACTTTAATCAAAATCTTTTCAACTTCACTAAATTCATAATCTTATGAATGTGCTCAATAGTAGTGTGCATTTATCATTACTCTTTTATGAGAATTTAAGAATTACCAGTATAATAAATATCATATCAGAAAAGGCACTCTCATCCTACATCATATTTGGTATCGAGGTGTATGTTTCTTTGGGAACATCTCATTTGTTGATCTCATTTTTAGAATGAGCTCTTAATCTCCGTCTTAGACATAAGACTTCTCATAAAATTTAAGAGTTCCTTCTTCTTAAGATACATCTAGTGATCGTGGACACTCACTAGCCTAGAGACTTAAGAGTTAGCCATAAGAAGGTCATTTCTTGGGTGTTAGGAAATTTCCTACCCTTAGTTTAAAATTCCTCACTTTCCTCCTTCAAGTCAAACTCCAAATCAATTCTTTTTGATTTTCTCCAAACTCAATTCAACTCCATGATTGAAATCCTTGATTGAAACCCATGATCAAAATCCACTAAAAATTTCTAAGTCCAAATTTTGCCTAAGTCTTTAATTTTTCCTTAAGGACTTAACCAAAATTATGATCTAAACCTATTCAAAATTTTGAGATTTTCTCAAAACTTATTTATATTCTCATATATAAATGAAATATAAATTCAAATCAATCAAACCAAATTCAAAATTTCAAACTAATTCATGAAAAGTTTCCCAAGTCTCTTTAATTTTCCATTAAAGGCCTTAGCCAAAATCAAACCTAAATCATGATCAAACCTATTAAAACCCTTAGAATTTTCTCAAAACTTATTTATATTCTCATATATAAATGAAATATAAATATAAATCAATCAAATCAAAGGCAAAAATTAAATTCCAAATCTAAAATCCTTGAAATTCCCTTAAATCCTTTAAATTCCCTTTAATAGATTTAACCTAAACTTTGATCAAATCATTTCAAACTCATAGGATTTTCTCAAGATTTATTTGTATTTTAATCTATATTCTCATATATAAATGAAATATAAAGATAAATCAATCCAATCAAATTCAAAATTATATTTCAATTTAAAATATCCCTTAAATCTTTTAAATTATCTTTAATGGATTTAACCTAAATCATGATTAAACCACTTCAAATCTTTGAAATTTCCTCATGTTCAATTTATATCCTCATTTATATTCACATATATAAATGAAATATAAATTCAAACAATCAAAACCAATTCCAAAAATCAATCTCAAATCAACTGAAAATCAAATTTAAACCTTTCAAGTCAAAATCTTGAGCTTAGCTAAATCACTTTCAAATCAAGCCAAACCCTTGATTTTTCTTTTATGATTTAATCAACCCTACAACCATGAGCTCATATATAAATCCAAACCTCAATCACTCAATCAAAACCCAAATCAAAAATCAAAGCCAAAACTCTTTCATGTTCTTCCTTTGAATATGAAATTGTCAAATGGATCTAAACCTATATTTGACTTCAAACCACTTATAAATGGATTTATATTTTAGTCATAAGTCCATATAAAGATTAATCAACTTCAAATCAAGCTTTGACCAAGCCATTTGACCCACTTAGGCTTATTTGACCCAAAGTGACCTAAAGTACCCTTATGAGCCAACTTTTGATCCTAACCAAATTGGATTGAACCAAACTCATATATCCCTCTCATCTTGATCAATAATCATCATGGGATGTTCAATCAATCAAATTGAGTCAAACCAAGTCAAACCTAAGGGTTGACCAAGTCATCACCTTAAAATGAAACTTACATAGCCAAATTTCACCATAGGCCAAATTGATTGAAACCATTGATCTAAGTTCACTCATGACCTATGTTTGAACTTGACCAAGCCAACATTTGAGCCTAACCTAGCCCAATTGGCCACTTGACCCAAGTTGACCCATTTTGACCTAAAGGGCCAAAATATGTCAAAACTTGATTTAAGCCAAATTGATTGAAACCAATGGGTCAAGTCCATTCCAAATCACTTATGGAACTTGATCAAAGTTTCAATTAGCCAACTTGACCTAACCTTGCCAAATCGACCATAGACCCTACATGACCTAAAGGGGTCATGTTGAGCCAAAATTGAACTTAACCCAAATTGATTGGAAACAAAGATACCAATCCACTCCATATAATTAACCTAACCTAAACCTACCATTGACCTATCTCAAATGGGTCAAATAAGTCAACTTGACCCATTTGACCTAAGTGAAGTCATATGAGCCAAAACCAAATATATACCAAATTGAATCAAACCAAAGCTACCAAAATATTTCAAATGGTCATATGAACTTGACCTAACCCTTAGTTTGACCCAAGTTGTCCAATTGGTCAACTTGACCCAAGTTGACCCATTTTGACCTAAATGGACCAACATGAGCCAAACCCTATCGAATGGATTCCAAATCCAATGAAACTTGGCCAAACCTAGTTTCTCCACATACTTAACATATCCAAAGTAAAAAAAAAAACAACAAAATGACCATTTTACCCCTAGGCTATAGAACAAATTTTGGCCTTCATGGGTAATTTTCATACCCTCTTCACAATCACTGAGGCTTTCCTAAAAGCTCAAGGGGACTTAGTCATGATTGGTGCACCCAATGGGTTTGGGTCGCCATTTGGTCCTTAGACCAAACCCGACCAACTAAAATTGAAATTTCAAACTCCCTCTTAAGCTCAATTAGAGCACATAGGAAGTTGTCAATCCATTCCTTGGATCAAATCGATCATGTGCACACTCAAAATAATCAAAATAAACTCTCCAATCTCATCAATTGGATCAAAATGGCAAGACCATTTCTGGTCCGTCCTTCAAGGGGGAGATATACTCCCCTAATTCACTTCTATTTTCACTCACTCAGGTGATTGAAGAATAGAAGCAGAGGAGCCATTAGGGATTGATCCTAAGCCTCCAGAGCTCTTCCCATTTTCTTCTTCTGATTTTGAATAGGAAAAGGAAGGTGGTGTCAACTTCTTCTACATTTAATTTCCTCCAATTCCTCAACACTTCTTCTAAGGACCAATTTGAGCTCACTCAAGCTTCCATTGGAGTTCCCATAGCAAGGAGAGGAGCAATTGGATCAAAGATGCAAGGATCTTCAAGTGGTGTTGGTCCATAGAACAAGCCACTTAATCCCAAGGCCTAGGAATTTCAACAGGGCTTCATCTCCACCAGACGAAGCTACCTCATCGATCTCGAGGGTGATCACCTCTGATGAGGTATGGAATTTTTCGATCACTAAACTCAATGTGGTGTGGAGCTTTGTGAAAGAAATTTTCACCTCATCGAATTTTGACTGTTGAATTTGCCATTCTCTATCTTTAGATGGTGTGGATTGATTTTGGTTTGATTCCATGCTAGATCGAGCTTAGATCTTCCCCTTGATCATGGACGATCTCTGTTGATCAAGGAGAAGAACTTGGTTGATCTCAACCGTCCATCCGCACATTTTAGATGGACGGCTGAGATTATTTAACATGTTTAAAAATCCACTTATCTATTTTAAATCGCGTGATCTTTGATCGGACCTGATTAAATATGCCTCCATTTGGGATGTGACATTTAAGTTACCCCTTCATGGCGCAATGCGTGTAAAGCGCGCTAACTGCCGCCACCACGCGTCGCCCGCGAGCTAGGGATTATTTAAAATGCTTAATTAATTTTTGATTAATCCATGGATCTTCAAAAATGCATAACTCTTCATAGAAAATTCATAAAAATATAAAATAAAACTTATGGATAGATAATTAAACCTAGAACATTTTATAATTAATTTTGATGAGTTTTAAATTGTGAGTTTATCTGAATTTGGATTTTATTGGAAAGTGTATTTTGCTAATTACTCTTTGATTAAGCCTCTTAATCCCATTTCTTGGATAAGTTTTAGGGGATGACCTCTGCCTCCCCTAATTTTCTTGAGATTTATTGAAGGCTTGATTAGAGTTATGATTTTATTAATTACTCTTCTCATGTAATTAAGCATAATTAGGATATGATTAGTGGTTTTACCTATGATTAGGGTTGATTAAAAGGTCGATGGTAAGAGATTTATGGAATAGTTTTGGGCATTTCCCTAAGCTATTCCTTAAACCCCTCTTCTCTCCTTAATCTCCTCTTAATTAAGAATTAATTCATTAATTATCCTCTTAATCAATTTTCAAAAATTCTAAAAAGTTTCAAAAATTAATTAATCTACCTTGGGTAGATGCTTAGGTGTTTAATATTTTAAGTTCAATTAATGAAATCAAAACCCCATTCATAAGTATGAAAGGGTGTTTTAAAATTACTTAAGCTAAACCTCTTAGCTTAATTAACTTTTAATAGTCAAATTGCATTAGGCCTTTTCATTATTAGGTGCATTGCAAATTTAAATTCCTTGTGGGTTTTTTCATCTCATTGGCTCATAATTATTTAGTTAATTCTTCTAAGGTAGGTAAGGGTTAATTAATTTAATTCATATCTTAATCAAAATAGATTTAATTACCTAAAAATTAAACAAAAATACAAAACACATGTGGGAATGGGTTAGGAACAACAAACTCATCTCACCTTTTCAAAATTAAATCAAAATTCAAACTAAACAAAAATTACTTTGAAATTCACTTTGATTTATTCTAAATTTTCTTATTCCATAAGAATGTCTTTAGGATTTAAGTGAAGTGAGTTTGTTTACATGCTTTCATTATTTTGGATCTTTCTCAACATGCTAAGTTGTATGCCATGTGATTTTATACATTCATAATTTCATATTTCAAATTTTAAAATGAAATTATTTAGTTTATATCAAATGTGCATGTATTGGCTAAAGTAAAATACTAGTGGCTATTATCACTACTAAATCCAAATTATTTTTAAAATACATAAATCAAATACCAAATATGAAAATGTGCTACTTATATTTTAATTATAAGCTAGCATGTGATAGATTATAAAGGTATGCTTAGCATAGGTTTTCTTTCTTTCTTATGTTAGCATAGTTTTGAATAGGAGTTGGTAAGATGTAGGATTAATTTGAAAAGAATCCAACACTTACCTAATTCCATACCCTATTCATCCTTATGCTCTCACCAAGAAGGGTTACTATACTTACATGCATAAATTGCATAAACAAAATGAATCCATTAAACAACTTTTGCATTTTTCATTTTTTATTTCATTTCTTTTATATACATGTTTATATTTAAGGAAAGTGGTATATTAGTCTGGACTACCCCAAGATTGTGAGACTTTAAGTAGTCCTAAGTAGGTCTTATACCTTACACATCTTGTTAATAATGGCGCTGTACTCACTTATGCTTTTCTTACTTTCATGTATGTATGTAAAATTTTGGATAAGGAAAACCTTTTCTACTTAAGAAAAATTATGCATATTCAACTTCTAAATTTTCTTAAATGGATTATTTAGCATGCATCATAAAGTGTGTTAACTACTCTCATTTTCATGTATAGATATGCTTAGGGTCCATCCATATACATGTTATATATGTTGGGAAAGAAATGAAGTAATGTATGTGTGTTGATTCATTTTATTTAATCTTAAAATGCCTTTCTTTTTTAATAAGTTTGTTTAGAGTTTATCTAAACTTAGGATTGATTAAAATATGTAATCAAAATATTCACCTAAATGAAATTAAAATATGAACCTACTTTAGAAAATTACTTAAGGTTAGGGAAGAAAAGAGAAGTTCTCTTCTCTTTTCCTCTCTTCATAACTTAGTGATTAATTATAGGTTTCACTTCAAATTAAAACATGAAATAAAACCAACCCAAAATGATTAAACAACTTAAATGAAACTATCCTCTAAGTTGAATATATCATTCACACTTAGAAAATTTGAACCTAAAGCCATAGCTAAGCATACCACACAAGCCTTTAAAGCACACACATTTGCCTATGCCATCACTTCTAGCCTTAGGTTAGGTGGTGCATGGTTTGATGTTATATTTATTTTGTGATATGTGTTTTGACTATATATTAGGGTGTATGCTATAGAATGAATGGTAGGGCGTGCTTAGTCTAATTATTTTTTCAGGGATTGTGCTTAAAGGCTATCATAAATAAAAATATAAATGCTTTTGCTTGTAGGTGCTTTATACCCCTAAGCATAATCCATAGGCTAGGTGGACTTAGTCACCCATCTGTGGGATGATAAGTCCAATATACATGCTTAGGATTTATGTGATATGATTTAGCTAACCTTTGTTTTGTAGGTGTTAATTAGATTTTCACTTTTCCTTTTCATGTAAAAATTTGTATAATTAGGATTTTGAAATGATTATTATGGGGATTAGGATAAGCATTGGTCATAAGATCCCATTTTATGCACCATGTGAAGTCTTGTAGCATCCACCTTTCAACCATCCAAAGGAGGAACCAAAGAAGAAAAGAAGAAAAGAAGAAGTAAAGAAGAATAAAGCTTTAAGACCCCCATAACAATGATTTTCTTTGCTTAAATTATAATTTAATTCATTTGTAATCTGGGTTGTATGAGGGTAGGCTTTTGCCATATTTGATATTTTGGTTGTGCTGGTGCAATGATAATTTATTCTTTTGTGATTAGCTTTATAAATTGATTGATGATTTATTTAGCTTTTACATTAAGTGGCACACTTTTTCTAATTTTTTCCTTGCTTTATGTGTGACCTGGATGTGGATTATGCTCTTCAGGAAAAAATAAATCTTTTACCCAACTTAACAACTCAAAATAAAACTAAATAACTCATAATCTCACTTAAAGTTTAGGTTTAAAATTAAGATAAAAGAATTATCAACCCCTTAGCTGGATGAGAATTTCTTTATAATATCATGCACAAATGCATCTTATTTCACTCTTGATTGGAGGGCTTCCACCATTGCCAGAGAACTCGGCTTAACCTTTGAGAGCCGTGATGGAAACTCACCTCCTCCCTTCTCGCTGATTTTGGCCAATAATTTTATTTCTCATGCATTAGTCATAAAATTTCTATTAGCTTGAGTCAAAATATTTGTCCAAAATGAAAATAAAATAAAATTTAAAATGCATTAGATTTAGGTCATTTGAAGCATGTCCCTTTACATGATCTAGTCTCTTTAGGGAGTGAGTTTAATGACTTAGTCTCTTTCTAAATAATAATAGTCTAACCATCTTGCATAAGCATTAAAACTTGCCTACATATATTTAAAATCATAGGAGGAGTTAGTTGGCGGCCACCCCCAGGCGGTTGTCAGTCCAAGTTGTCGGGTGGGTTGTCCTCTCTTGTGGAGGCAAACCAATTACCCATTTTTCATCTTAGATTTCAGTTGTACTTCCGACCCTCATCGAAGCTCCCTAGATTTAGGTTCTGAGGTTGCTTCTCCCCTTTGTGGGCCATAAGCATAATTTCTCGTCTCTTAGGTGTTTCCTTAATATTGTGTTAAGGAATCTTTCTTAAGTCCTAAAATTCTAATGAAAAATACAACTCAAACAAACTAAATCAATTTCAAAAATGTAAAGCCCAATTATAGGATAGTCTGAAATGCTCACTAGGTTTCCTGGCATCCTAGGCATCTCCTACTTATCTCTCATTTTGGCTTCGATAATAACTCTCTCTTTTGATTAATCTCATTTGATCCTCAAAATAAAACGAATCGATTGATAGTCCTTCCTATTGAAATCTTCAGAGATAATGATCATTTACTTTAATTGAGAGTTTTCCTAAGGAATCTCCATTCCTTAGGATATAATTAACTATGAGGGCTTGCCCTTGTAGGGAACTTAATGAACCCAGTTTAAAATAAAGCCTGCTTTACTTTTTCATGTAAAGTAGGGGAGGAATCTCTGGTACATATGCAAACCCATCGTCCTTAGGAGTCCTTATTAAGGTGATTGGTTCCATTAAATGGTAATGATTTCTATCTCTCAAGATAGTACACTATTTCATAGATGACGTATCCAATCACCTGAATAAGTACATCTGTGGATCTGCGTGGTGTCTTAATAAGATGAATTCCTATAAGGTGTTGCCTCTTTCATTTCTCCCCACAGATTTGAAGGCGACTCCTCTATAGAAAATTTTTTGGTGACTCCGCTGGGGACAATTTAAAAAATAAAATTGATCTCCATTCCACATACTTAAATTTGTTGAATGGAGGTCCCTTCTTTCAAAAAATTAAAATATCAACAATCATATTTCAAAAATCTTTCAAACATACATTTGGAATCTCACTTAGCATACTCAAATTTGCTAAGTAAAGTTTCCAAATTCAAAATCAATAATCACATTTCAAAATTTTCTAAACATATTTAGAACCTCACTAAACATACCCAAAATTGTTAAGTGAAATTTTCAAATTCCAAAATTCAAAATTTTTCAAAACATATTTTGAAATTTCATTTAGCATAATCAAATTTGTTAAATGAAGTTTCCAAATCCAAAATCAAAATCAACAATCATATTTCAAAAATTTTCAAAGCACATTTTGGAACCTCATTTAACATACCTAAATTTGTTAAGTCAAGTCTCCAAATCTAAAAATTTTAAAATTTTCAAACAATATTTGAAACTTCATTTAACATACCCGAATTTGTTAAGTAAAGTTTCCAAATCCAAAATTCAAAACTATTCAAAACATATTTTGAAAGTTCACCTAACATACTCAAACTTGCTAAGTTTCCAAAGTCAAAATAAAAATTTCTCAAACACCTTTGGAACTTCTTCTCTTAGCATACCAAATTTGTTAAGTAAAAGTTTCCATTTTTGAAAACTAAAATGAAAATCAAAATTTTGAACACACCATTTAGAATTTCATTTAGTATATTCAAATTTGCTAAGTGAAATTTCCATTTCACAAAACCAAGTGGGATTTCATCTTTAGCATACAAAATTTACTAAAGTTGAATCTCCACTTTCAAACGCATCAAAAACAAAACAAAATACTTAGGTTTCCCTTAGCATACCAAATTTGCTAATGACCCTAACCTTTTCAAAAATCAAAACATTCTAAACAAATGAAACACTTAGGATTTTCTTAGCATACCTAAATTTACTAAGAAACCTATTTTCAAAAAAAAAAGAAGTAAACATAACACACTTAGATTCTTCACTAAGCATACTTAAATTTGCTAAGTAAGAATTCTAAATTTTTTCAAAATAATCAAACAAAGATAAAATCATTTGACCCTTACTTTAACATACCCAAATTTGCTAAAGGAAAGGGTCCTCAAAATCACAAACTCAAATTCAAAATAACAAGGAACCTATGGAAGCATCCTATCAAAAAATTTTGAATCCATATTTCAACATACCTAAATTTGTTGAAGTTTAGATTCATGTTCAAATTCCTCTTTCAATCAATCTTTCCAAATTCATTTGAACCCCACTTAACACTTCCAAGTTGTTGGAAGTGGGTTCAAATTTTAAAAATTCTAATTCAAAAAATATGGAGACAAAAAATTGATACAAGTTCATTTCTCATTGCAGATTCTTTTCAATCAGTGCAGTGCAATTCAATGTCAGTTTACTATAGTTTTAGATATGGCTGGTTCTCAGAAATTTGTCTTTACTTTTTCCCACGATATGGATCTAGCTTTAGCAGTTGACTTCATCTAGACCATATTGATCCACTTCGCCAGGATTTGGGGGCTGGGGAACACTGTGATGGCATTCCCCTCACCACAGTCAGCAAGAAGAAGGTGACCGGGTAGAAGCCGGTCATCAGGATAGACCTACCATCTGATTTCAATGTCTCCTCACTAAAGAGGAAAGCTGTGGTAGTACCATGATAACAACAATTGCAATACCCAAAGATTAGTACTCATTTGAGTGCCCATTACCCAGTTTGACTACCATATGTATCTCCAAGGGTAAGGCTCTAGTTTTAGGGCTTGCCTCCCCACATTTGAGTATGAGTCAGCTCTCATCCCATCCTACCCGCACCAACATAGGAACAAGAAATGGTCAAACGGTTCCACACTGGAAAGAAAAGAAATTAGATCACCATGGATGAGTCTCCCATGATCACTTTAAATGAGAAATCATCATCCTCTCGTGATCGACAGAGAGGATGCAGGACTGCTCATTGGTGCATAAAAGTAGAGGTCTAAATCGCCTATTATACACCGTGTAGAGGAGCATAACGCCGAGTCCCAATTGATTTTGATCTTATTGTAAGGTAGATTGTCGTGAGAAGGCCCATATATCACACAATAGAGATTGATAGAGGTTCACGCCTTTTGGTTGATTTTTCTCCAAAGACAATACCATAATGTTAACATTCTCCTTGTGGACCGTGAGCAATTCTGCTCATAGAGATTCGATGGTGTCTCCACCCCAATGCTCTACCCCACATCCATCATCAAAGTGCGGTTTTATCTCCCATTCCATAAGGCCATGAAGGTCACATCAAAATAATAGGATCTATGGCCAAGGGATACCTCTTACACCATACATTGTGGTAGACCAAGCTCTCGCTTGACCTTCTCGCTAAAAAGGAGTGGCAACCCTGAGCATGGTCGCTTTACCAACTCCATCCATACAACCAGATGTAGAGATGGTGATAGTTATCACATATATTCCAGATGAAAATTTAGTTGCAGCAGTGGTAGAGTATCTTCCTAGGATTGTTATCCCTATTAGTCAGGAGTATCATTCTTCTAGTGAGTAATGTGATTGACTCTAATTATAAATAGGTCCTGCTCTTAATGATAAATCACATCCAACCCAATGTTGTAAAATTGTGAGTTAGATCAATCCTTAGATAAGATAGTTGCACACTATTTTATGGAGAAGAAGGAGATCTTAGGGTATGCTTGGTCCAATGAAGAGAGAGTCAACTTTGATCCCAATGATGATGACTTGATGGGGGATTCAGCTGGAGTATGTATGGTTGATACTAGAGGTTCTCTCCTTATAGAGAAATAGGCCATGAAAGGTGATGAGGTTGATTAAGGAGACATTGCAGAATTAGTCCATCAACTTCTTAAGAAAGATGAGTAGATGACAAATGACATAATGTGACTTGTTAGTGTCAATGCTTGAAGCCCTCCAGCTCATTCATACAATGATGTTAGTCACCTAGTGCATGTTAAAGCAGACTCTAACTCATTAAGCAAGATAGACTACAGATAAAATGACGACATCCATACATGAACAAGATCTAAAATCCATGGTTGAGCAAAAGTGTGAAACTTTGGCTCAAGCCCGGGAGGATCGTTCCAAAGGGTAGACCCTACCTGAGGAATTTGATGCCATCCATCCCAAGGGTTTTGTGCCTCTTCTTTCAAAAGCTATGGCAAATGGGAATTGCGATATATAGCTCATTGGAGCTTTGTAAAGTCTGGTAGTGACGCTTTACTCTTTCATCTCTTCGATTTAGATAACTTTGATTAGTATCCAATCAATGGTTTCAAAGATATTTGAGTTAGAGCAACTCTTCATCAAGAGATTTGATGGAGCTCTTGAAAGGTTAGATCTCATTATAGCCCAACAACACTCTGGTGAGTCACTTGTTGATTATATTCTCCGATGGCGTAACATGAGTATGAAGTGTGAACTACAACTGTCTAAATAATATGCTATTGAGATTCTCTTGAAGAAGATTTAGGGCCCAGTCGCCTTCATCCTTATGGGCTTCACCATAAAGACATTTGAGAAGCTAATAAACAAGGCAACAAGTTTACAAGGAGTGGTCAAATAGTTGTATTTTCAAGATCAGTTGCTCAAGCAGAAATCCCAAAAGGTATATGAGAAGAAACTTAGAGCAATATTGATATGGGAAGATAGAGATCAAAATAATACCTCAAATTTAAAGAACTTTGCATTTTCAAAAGCACATTTTCAAAATACATGTAATAAAATATTTTCCAAAAATTTTGTCACCTTCATTTAACAATTTAATTATTACATGTGGGATTTTCAAAAATTAAACTAATAAAATTTTCCAAAAGCATAAATGTACATCTTCTTTCAAATTCACTTTGATGAAGATGTCATTTTCAAAATAAAATGAACATAAAATTTTCAAAAACACACATGAATCTTTCTATTTCAATACACTCACACTCATTGAATGAAAAGTTCATTTGTAAACAAAGTTAAAATTTTCAAAAAGCACACATGAACACCTTCATTTAATATATTTAAATTTATTAAATTAAGATTTCATTCCTAAATAATAATAAAAATCATTTAGGAAATCCCAGTTGAGCATATCTCACATATATTTCAAGTTGGAATTCCTCTCTTTCAAAAAACCAACAACCACACATAAAAATTTTATATTTCAAAAATAAGATTGATCTCCATTCCACATACCTAAATTTGTTGAATGGAGGTCCCTTCTTTCAAAAAATTAAAATTCCAACAATCATATTTCAAAAATCTTTCTAACATATATTTAGAACCTCACTTAGCATACTCAAATTTGCTAAGTTTCCAAATTCAAAAATTCAAAATCAATAATCACATTTCAAAATTTTTAAACATATTTGGAACCTCACTTAACATACCCAAAATTGTTAAGTGACGTTTACAAATTCCAAAATTCAAAAATTTTTAAAACACATTTTGAAATTTCATTTAGCATAATCAAATTTGTTAAATGAAGTTTTCAAATCCAAAATCAAAATAAATAATCATATTTCAAAAAATTTCAAAGCACAATTTGGAACCTCACTTAACATACCCAAATTTGTTAAGTGAAGTCTCCAAATCCAAAAATTTCAAAAATTTTAAACAATATTTGGAACTTCATTTAACATCTCCAAATTTGTTCAGTAAAGTTTCCAAATCCAAAATTCAAAATATTCAAAACATATTTTGGAACTTCACCTAGGATACTCAAATTTGCTAAGTAAAATTTCCAAAGTCAAAACAAAAATTTCTCAAACACCTTTGGAACTTCTTCCCTTAGCATACCAAATTTGCTAAGGAAAAGTATCCATTTTTCAAAACTAAAATGAAAATCAAAATTTTGAACACACCATTTGGAATTTCATTTAGCATACTAAATTTTCTAAGTAAAATTTTCATTTCACAAAATCAAGTGGGATTTCATCTTTAGCATACCAAATTTACTAAAGTTGAATCTCCACTTTCGAACACATCAAAAGGAAAACAAAACACTTAGGTTTACCTTAGCATACCAAATTTGCTAAGGGTCCTATCCTTTTCAAAAATCAAAACATTCCAAACAAATGAAACACATAGGATTTTCTTAGCATACCTAAATTTACTAAGAAACCTATTTTCAAAAAAAAAAAAAATTTAAATAAAACACACTTAGATTCTTCACTAAGCATACTTAAATTTGCTAGTAAGAATTCTAAATTTTCCAAAATAATCAAACAAAGACAATCATTTGACCCTTACTTTAACATACCCAAATTTATTAAAGGAAAGGGCCCTCAAAATCACAAACTCAAATTCAAAACAACAAGGAACCTATGGAAGCTTCCTATCAAAAAATTTTGAATTTGCTAAGTAAGAATTCTAAATTTTTCCAAAATAATCAAACAAAGACAAAATCATTTGACCCTTACTTTAACATACCCAAATTTGTTAAAGGAAAGGGTCCTCAAAATCACAAATTCAAATTCAAAACAACAAGGAACCTATGGAAGCATCCAATCAAAAAATTTTGAATCCATATTTCAACATACCTAAATTTGTTGAAGTTTGGATTCATATTCAAATTCCTCTTTCAATCAGTCTTTCCAAATTCATTTGAACCCCACTTAACACTTCCAAGTTGTTGGATGTGGATTCAAATTTTTAAAATTCAAAATTCAAAAAATATGGAGATAAAAAATGATATAAGTTCATTTCTCATTATAGATTCTTTTCAGTCAGTGCAGTGCAGTTCAGTGTCAGTTCACTATAATTTTAGATATTATTGGTTCTCAAAAATTTGTCTTTACTTTCCCCCACGGTATGGATCTAGCTTTAGATCAGGTTAACTTCCCTCGTCTAGACCATACCCACTTGATCCACTTCAGCCAGAGATTTGAGGGGGCCAAGATCACTTGTGAGGGCATTCTCCTCACCACAGTCCGCAAGAAGAAGGTGACCGGGAAGAAGCCGGTCATCAGGATAGACCTACCATCTAATTTTGATGTCTCCTCATTGAAGAGGAAAGATGTGGTAGTGACTTCACCACTAGTCCAGAAGCACGAGAAGTTCCAGAGCTCATCCTAAAGTTGCCCATGTTGTCCCGAGGGCTAACACCTACCATCTATACCTCCAAGGGTAAGGCTCAGTTTCGGGCTTGCCCCACATTTGAGTATGGGTCTAGCTCGCACTCCTTCCATCCTACCCATACCCAGCATAGGAACAAGAACTATATGGTCAAATGGTTCCATAGTCGGATAGCCAGAGAGTTAGAGGCAGCACTTAGATCAGCCATGGATGAGTCTCCCATGATCACTTCACCACTGGTTACAGAAAACTAGTTTCATCCTCTCTCAGGATCAAATAGAGAGGATGCTAGGAGGATCTGTTCGTCACCTCCTTCAATGGTGCACTTACAGCTAGTAGCTTTTAGAAGTAGGAGGTCGTACACTGGCCTCCGCTCTGTTCTATGCCAGGTAGGAGGAGCATATGGATGCTCAGAGTCCGGTACCCAATTTGATCTTTGATCTGTTATCCCCCTCAACATAAGGAGGTAAATTCATCAGGAGAGGGCCTGTGAGGCCCATATATCACACATTACTAGCATAGAGTGATGGAGGTTCAGCCGTCAATCAACCGCTTCTATTGTGGTTGATTTTTTAGCTCGACATGCTACCCGCACCGACCATACTGATAGAATTCTTCTCATGGGGACCACCATCAAGAGGCGTTCTACCATGAGAGTCTGGTGTCTCCACCCCACCGCTCTACCCCACGTTCGTTATCGCTAGTGCAGGTTTCAACATCTCTCATTCCATCTAAGGCCATGAAGGTCGCATTCGGGAAAAAATGTACCCGTTGCTGATCCAGCTGTGGCCAAGGGATCCTACCCCTCATACACCATCCATTGTCGTAGGGTCGAGCTCTCCTACTTGGACCTTCCCTGTGGTGGAAGGAAGGAGTGGCGACCAAGCATCATGGTCGCTCCTTCACCCACCCATCTGGATGCGAGATGGTGATAGTATCATATTCCGAGATGATAGTTCTTGGCAGTGATAGAGGATCATCCTAGGATTGTTACCTATCAATCTAGTATCGTTCTTTCATGAGTATAATCCACAGGATTGACTCCCGCTAGAGGTATGGTGCCTCTCATGATAGTGATCACACGGGTCAGCGCAAGTTGTTTGTACCTACTGAGTTAGATCGATCCTTAGATGAGATAGTTGCACACTATTTTATGGAGAAGAAGGAGATCTTATGGTACACCTGGTCTGATGAAGAGAGAGTCAGCATCGATCCTAATGAAGATGACTTGATGGGGATTCAGCTAGAGTATGTATGGTCGATACTAGAGGTTCTCTCCTTAGAGAGCAACATGCCATGAAAGGTGATGAGGTTGATCAAGGAGACACTGCAGAATCAGCCCATCACCTAATTTGAAGGTGGTGATAAAGAGACAATAGGATGACACATGTTGAGGACTTGTTAAGTAGTGCTCGTAAGCAAGCCCTCCATTCATCCTAGTACAATCGATGTCACCAATGTCTTAGACCCGCTAAGACTTTACCTCTCATTGAGCAAGGTAGCACTAGTATATAGGAAGGTAGTGGATAGTACCTCCATACAAAAGATCTAAAAATCCATGGTTGAGCATAAGTGAAGGAAGCTTTGGCTCAAGCCCGGGAGGATCATCGTTCCGTGGAGCCTACCAGAAATTTGATGTCATCCAATATCCCAAGGGTTTTATGCCTCTTCTTAAAAGCTTTGATGGAATGGGAATTGAGGCATATAGCTCACTCAGCTATTGCTGTTAGTGGCAGCGATGCTTTACTCTTCCATCTCTTCATCAAGTAGCTAGCTGATTAGTATGTTGAACTGTCTAATGGTTCAGTAAAGACATTTGCTGAGTTAGAGAAACTCTTCATCAAGAGATTTGCTGGAGCAAAATAAAGGGTTATTATAGGTGATCACATTGTATCCCAACAACACTCCGATGAGTCACTTGTTGATTATATTCTCGATGGCATAGTATGAAGTGTGAATAGAGTTCAACATCATGCCATTGAGATTCTCTTGAAGAATATTCATGGCCCGGTCACCTTCATGCTTATGGGCTTCACCATAAAGACATTTAAGAAGATAATCAATAAGGTGGCTAGTCTACAATGAGAGATCAAATAATTACCTTTTCAAGATTAGTTGCCCAAGCAGAAATCCCAAAAGGTCTATGAAAAAAACCTGAGTAATAGCTAGGATAAGGGGGCCTAACTAGATCGGTCGAGCACCATGACCTCCACCTCCACCTCCTTTGCCACCACCGAGGCAACCATACCAACATCCACCGTAGCCTCCGCGGCTAACACACCACCACCTCAGCCATACCACCATGAGGCATGCATATCACGCCGTGGTAGCTATGGTCCACCTACTCTTTTAGATAAGTTAAACAAGCCTTAATCTTTTAAGAGGGAGGTAATCAGGAAAATCTTTAAGAATCTCTTAAAGAAACTTAATTTTAGCTACTCGAGCCTAGAGACCGGAGAGCATGTAGTAAAAAAGTCATGATCCAAACTTTTGCCCTTACCAATGCTAGGATACATTTTGGAGGATTGCTTTACATTCAAGTGGCTTGAACATCCAAGAGTTATCCCAAAGGAATACCTTGTGGAACAACCTTCGTTCCATTAGGGTAATCCTTGGGGATACAAGTGATCCTACCAAAACCAAAGAAGGTTGGGACATTTCTTTGTCTAAAATCTCTAAAGAATATCAAGAAGCTTTCCTGCAGTGCTGAGTCTCCAAACCTCCAATACCAAGAAAAGTTTGCAAGTTACCAGTACCAACTCTAGGAAAGTGGGAGGTCAGTAGTAGCAGCAGCAACATGTGTCGGCCCGGGATAGCCCCTTAGCATAGCCACCGACCGTGTCCACCCTCCAGACTTCAGCTGTAGCTTCCATACAGTGACTTCTTCCATTTTAGCTAGCTCTTCTATTTCTTCTACTAGTAGAACTCTTGTATCAGCAGATAAGGGCATCAAATCCCTTACTTCACTCACTCTACTTGACTTCTACTTTGTACCTCCAAATAATTCCAAGAAATTGAAGAATAAAGCTGATTTGAATTGCATCTGTGTCTCTTCTGATGAGTTATCTTCTTCTATTCCCAACAATAACTCTTCAAGTCTCAATGTAACTAATTCCCTTTCCTTGATTCGTGAGTTGGACTTTCCAACTCAATACTATGGTTCACCTCTTGAGATAGACTTGGAATCATCTCGATTCCAAGAGTCCCATAGGAGAAGCTAGGTGAGCTAAGGTGTAGAACTTCCACCACCTTGCCTCAAAATACCAAAGTCAACCTCCATAGTGGCAAGGTTCTACCTCCTAGGGCAGCACCTCAAGATAGAGGGAAACAAGTCATTGGTACTGAAGATTGAGAAGCCCTTCCACAAGATGCTCCACCCTTGGATATGCTTATGGAAGACTAGCCGAAGGTGGACTATAATGTCCTTTCTCATCTAAGAAAGTTGTCATCTAAGCTAAGCATATATAATGCCCTTGTCTTATCCAAAGAGATGACAGAGTCACTAATCAAAGCCCTCCTTGATCCTAAAATATGATTAGCTCAGCTGATCGCTATAGGTGAGGAAGCACATTATGGAAAATAAGCCCAAGGGTCACCTTCATAGATGAAGACCTTCTACTGGGGGACTTGGAACACAAGTCGATATGGACAGGTTCAGACTCGCTAGGGTTCTCATGGATTCAGCTACATCGATGAACATTATGAGTCTGAAGACTCTTTCCTATTTGAAGATCGACATCTCTACCCTCTGAGGAGATAGGATGATGTTGAGAGGATTCAATGATCAAGGTGAGCAGGCTTGAGGTTTCATAATGTTACCTTTGGAGATAGGTGACGGAAGACCAAGCCAAGTTCTACATCATTGATTCAATACTTCATTCATTGCTTTGCTTGGTAGGCCTTGGATACATCAGAATAAGATCATTCCATCCTCCCTTCATCAGTGAATCAAGTTTAGAAAAGATGGAATTGAGTACCGTGTCAATGGGGATGAAAAACCATTTTCAGTGAAAGAGGTTGAGATTTATGAAGATGCGACTTACTATCTTCCTCAAAACACCCTTTCTCATGAACTTGGACAAAATTCAAATGCAAAACTAAAAGAAAAAAGAAATAAAATAAAAGATCAAAGAAATTGAAAAGAAAAATAAAGGTCCAAGTGAGCAAGAAAGGGGAATTGAAGAAGAAATAGATCAGCATATCACATTCCACCTATAGTTCATTCCATCATATGGATATGCGGATAGGATGGCTCAACCTCCACCAGGTAGAGGCAAAGAAATAGGCGTCAGAGGTGGGAGACCCCTAGTTAGCCTTCACCACAATGCGGTTCAGTTGGAGTACCCTACTATTCACATAGACTTGGAATCCAATGAGAATGAGTTTATGATTAGTATACCAACCAACGGGTTCCATTGGAGGTGACTTTTGATCCAGACAGAGACGAAGACCAGGCCTCCAAGCAAAGCATTCGAATCTAGTTTATGTGAAAATATTCAGTAGTAATTGGGAACCTTAGGTCTAACCTCACTTACATCTCAGAAAGTTGAAGGTTTAGTAGTTAAGGAAGTCCCTAAGTCTTCCAAAGGACAGAAGAGGTTCTTTTGGGTTTATCATCCTCAAGTCGAGCTTGATGTAGGACTTGAGAAAGATACTTTTAAAGAATTAATGGAATTACCTTTTGACTTTTACTCACCTTGTGTTCAAAATCTTATATAAGGGTTTAGTTCTACATGGTCAAGCATAGCCAAAATATTTTGAAAAAGCTATGGAACAATACAAAAGGAAGCACAATCAAGAGTGACTAGGATTAGATGGTCCGGTCGATGATGAAGATTATTGCCTAGTTGTTACCAACCATTTGGAATATGATAGTTTCTTCTCACACATCCCCAACTCTTATGAGAATGTGTGTTTAGAAACTTCAGATGATCCAAATGATCTCCAAGTCAAAGAGGCACCAGAATTTGAAGAGGAGATTCATTCAACAATCGACAAGCTTAAAGAAATCAACCTTAGGATAGAAGAAAATCCTCGCCCGACATACATCAGTTCATTGTGGAATTAAGAAGAAACCAATGACTTAGTTAGTCTCTTGACTGAGTTTAAAGATTACTTCACATGGAGTTATGAAGAAATGCCCGGATTATCTCCTGACATAGGTCCACAAGCTAGTAATATACCCTAATGTTACCCTATTAAGCAAGCTCCTAGACGCATGCAATTAGAAATTGAAGAACATGTCATTTCTGAAGTCAAGAAATTGATCGAGGTTTCATCGGGAAGAAAAATATCCTACCGGTTAGCTAGTGTCATCCTAATTAAGAAGAAGAATGGCCAAATTTCCATATGCATCATTTTAGGGACTTAAACAAGGCATGTCCTAAGGATGAGTTTCCTCTTCTATACCGTAGTTAATGGTGGACATTACCTCATCTCATGCGTCTTCTTTTCATGGATGGATCATCTAGCTATAACCAAATCAAGATGTCTCCTGAAGATGAAAGAAACACTATTTTTTAAAACCCGATCAATCTTCTATATATGATCATCATGCCTTTTGGCCTTAAAAATGGTGCTACATACCAATCATGACTCGATCTTCAATGATCTCATCCATCATCGGTTGAGTGCTACGTTGATGATCTAGTAGTCAAGAGAGAAAAAGGAAGACCACCTCTTTGACTTGAGAGTAGTTTTTGAATTAAGACAATATAACCTCAAAATGAATCCTAAGTGTGCATTTGGAGTCCTCAAAAAATTCCTTGGGTTTGTTGTTTGACACATCGGGAATAGAAATAGATCGAAAAGATCAAAGCTATCTTAGAAATGCCACCTCCTAAGAGTTTAACTCAACTGGATCCTTTCAAGGATTATATCTAAGATGCTTTATCTCAAACCTATCAAGGAGATGTAAGCTATTATGAGCACTTGTCCAAAAAGATGTCAAGTTCAAGTGGGATGATAAGTGCCAGCATGCTTTCAAAGACATCAAATAGTACTTGGTGAAGCCCTAGGCCTATCTCGGAGCCACTCATCCTTTACACTCTGCATTGGATGACTCTCTCGCTCTCCCAAGCCAATGATGAAGGGAAGGAAAGCACTCTACTACCTCGCCATCGATCCCTCAAGCAAACTATCCACCTATTGAGAAACACTACTAGCTTTGATCTTTGCATCAAGCTACTACATGCTTTCTCATAAGGTGAACTTGATCTCAACAAATCCACCAAATATCTCATGACAAGGCCAACACTTTCGATGTTTGTCATTGGTCCATGATACTCATAGTTTGATATCACATTTGTACCCTCGGTAAAAGGACATGCAATGATTTCTTAGCAAGACACCCACTTCACTTGATTCTATGCTTAGTGATGATCTCCCGATGAACAAATCATGAACTTAGGGAGGCCACAACCACCGATGGGAGATGTATTTTGATGGTGCGCTTCTTTTCTTAAAGGTGAAGCACCACCATCTATTCTCCGTGAAAGGTGGTAGGAATAGTTCTTCTAACTCCAAACTATGATGTGATGAGATTCTCATACTATCTTTTCCAACCCCGCACACCAACAATGAAGCCGAGTATGAGGCTTTGATTGCGGTTTGGAGCCATCACTATCGTGTCAAGAGCATCAACATCTTTGGGATTCTCGCTGCCATCACACCGGGTCCTACTTCCTCAAACCCAAGCTTCATCATTACTACGAGTATACCATGAAGTTGTTGGCCCATTCTCAAGTCACCATCTACAAGGTTCCTGTAGAGAACGCAGTAGATGCCTTGGACAAACTTGCCAAAGAGTTGGCATGTCCGGAAGATGAGTCCATTTCAATAAGGGTCCAAAATAGACAAGTCTTATCCCTTATTGATGTTAAACTCATGAGACTTTCTCTTGAAGGGGAGGTTGTCGCCAAAAAATGGACAAGGAGGATTGAGGCAACCGCTCATAGACATTACTTGAAACAAACTACCTCAAGAGAAATCACAAGCCCATCAGTGAAATAGAGAGCTCTCTCTATGCTCTTGTTGATGGCAC
>CM038218.1:121155764-121183264 GCA_021442155.1 Cymbidium sinense
ACAATCTTACAATTTAAACAATCTATTTTTCTTATCGTAAAATAATCAATTGGTTTTATTAGATCCATTTTATAAGTTAATATTTCATCTCTTTCTTAAAAAAAAGATAAGAACTACAAAATCATAAAACAAAGAAAATCTAATAAAGTTTTACCTTCTTCATTACTACCCAAATCCATAACCACCATATACTTTTAAAATCTTCTACCACTCTACCAACATGTCCATTTAGATCTCCTCCAATAAATACTTTTTCTTCAAGATATCAGTAATCCTCTAATTCATTCCAAAATTTTTCATGCTTACCTCCAAACCTACTGGAGCATGACACTTATAACATCGATAATTTTAAGATCAACAATAATCTTTAAAGTATAAATCTATCTCCACATCTATTAATACTTATAATATTATCCTTCAAACTTTTATCTATAATCACACCTACACCATTTCTCGACTTTTACCTCAATACCAAAGTTTTAAAACCTAAACTATCAATCTCCTCTTCACCAACCCATTTAGTTTGAACACATAAAATATTTATCTTTCTATGAACCATAATAATATCTATTAATTCCATTAATTTACCTGTAAGAGTACCTATATTCCAAGATCCTAACCTAATTCTAGCTTTCACTAACTTTGCCCGATCCGCCCAAAATGTGGGAACCTCTTTTATTTAACATCAGACCACGTACGGCCAAGACATTTTTCATCAGATTCTTTCATACAACAAGGCCGCTCGGGACGCCCAAGATAACACAATGATTTAAAGGATTCATGTCATGATTATTTCGACAAATTTTACCGACTACCTAACGCAACCCTCCACTTTTGCACCCGCCACGCAATGGGCCAAAGACATTTTTCATCAGATTCAAACCATCACGAAAGCTTAAGTGGTGAAGAAATCGACGGTGCTCATTGAAGATGGTATGGAATATGGGTAAGATGGACTTGCAATGCCTAATTATGAGAGCTCAGTGATGGAAGAAAAAATGAAGAATTTTGGTAGAGGAGAGGAAGAAGAGCTCAGCTATGATTTCATCAAAGAAGAAAGATAAGCAGAAAGTATGAAATATGACAAGGTGGATGTCCAAGGAGTCGAAGAGGAGGATGAGGCATGTGGTCCGATTACACATATAGTCAATGTGCAAGAGCATCTTTGTAATTTTTTTGTTTTTCATCATTTTAGAAGGGAAAAAAACCATGACTTCAATCAAAAGCACATAGAAGTTAAACATATAGAGATAAATCCTAAGATGATCTCACGATTATTTGTACGTGACCAATTAAACCACTAAATATCATATTTCTCTAATTTACTCTCTTGATTATACAAAATTGATCCAAAAACTTTTCTTATATATAAATATTGATACAACATGGATCTCAATTTAGTTACTCGACTATACAAAATTGAATTTAATCCCTAAGGGTCCATTTTGAATCAATTTGTATAATTGAGAAATGAAATTAAATAAATGTGATAATCTTCTTATTCGAAGTGCCAAGAATTACTTCGAAATTTAAATAAACCGTAAGCATATATTTTTAAACCAAAAGTGTCTCATTCTAATCAAATGATAGGGGTAAAGTGTATAATTAGATGATAAAGTAACACTTAAGTGTGATATCTAAGTTTTTTGGAGCTACTACAAAAAAGAAAGAAATGAAACAAATGAAACATTTTTTAGGATAAAATTTCTTAAGTTAAAACAAGATGGTCAAAATAGAGAAGTTTCTAATGAATACTATGGGATAAAGAATATCATGGAGATTTAAAAAAAAATTTAATAAAATTGCAAGTAATAAACTTATGTTGTACAAATTTAAGAGTTGAGTTTCAAAGAAATCATGATAGAAAAATTGAGAATAATACTGAAACTGTTTAAATAGATTTGTGCATATTTAAGAGTAGATTGAGAAATGATCATATAAGAGGTGAAAGTAATATTTATTGAAGATGAGATAGTTAAAAATAAAATTTGGGATTTATAATGACGGACAAAAGATGAGCTAATAGTCAAGCATAAAAAATCAAAGTAAAAAAAAATAAGAAGAAAAAGAGGCACATCTATGATAGTTTGAATGAAGTTATGCAAAATAAATTCATAAAATTAAGTAAAAAAAAGTTTAGATGACACTTAATAGACACGATTAGAGCATGAAGAATCATAAATTTAACTACAATCCATTAGGTGATTAAAAGTAAGTTAGACGCCAACACTCCAAATATTTATGGATTGTTTTCTGCCTACTTTGGCTTTCAACGAAAGCGTTGGAAAAAGTGGATAAAGAAGGGAGGGACTAGTTCGAGAGTAAATGGTACTAAATCTAGGTAGGCTCTTGTAGTTGAGTATTTGTTTTTTTTTTTTTCCAAGCAAATAAAGAAGATAAAAAAGACTTTATACATGGTTTTAATTGAACAAGTTGAGGACAAGAGCCTCAAAGCCTTTTCACTAAGTTTCAAGCTATTGCTTTATTGAAACAAGCCCTTAACCAAGGCATTAGAATGTACATCTGGTCTCTTGATAATCCTAGTAATTTCTCCATTCCAAAGACAACAATGCCTAAGCAATAATCCCATAGGTGATTTCAGTTTGTTTTCTTGCCACTGATGATGATGTTGATAATCAACTGATCATATCAAATATAATAACACATAATCTATAGAAAAAAAATTATTAAATAGCAATGTTATGCAAAAAGTAATGAAAATAGATTTCATATAATATCATAAAGAATAAAAGACAATTGCAAACTTCAATTCACATTTAAAAATGAGAAATAGGTGATTCACAACTTTTGTTGATTTATTAATGGTCAGCACACAAATCTAGTAGTACAACTTAAATTATGACCATAATAAAAAATCATATTCAAATTTTGGAAAAATTATTGTTAGTTATTTTGAGTTCCAGTACATTACATTGGCACAAATTCATTTATTTTTCTACTTCTATGATCATTCATTAGTAAGCTCTCTATCAAAGCAACAACGATAAGAATTATTAACCTTCTCTAATGAAGTTTGGGAAGTCATTTGGTGCTTGATTTGCCTCTTGGATCTTCTTGTTCTGCTCTAGAAGGCGCTTATCATTGAACGGATTTGTATTCTTTACCTTTCCATTGGCAGAATATGAGAAAAGAAAAATAGAAGAAATCACAGGGAGCCTTAGGATGACCCTTCGTGTGCAACTCACAATCGAATCTGGTAAGCAGGCATATTCTTTTTCATCTTTCAAGAAACTAGATCATGTACATAATTTTCAAAATAAATAAAATCAAACATTACAAATATTGAACAATCACTCAATAAAAATATATTGAGATTCATAACCTTTAATATGTGTTATTGTGGTCATACTCGCCTCAGAAGCCACCCAAGCGGCTGAAAGTTTTCCTACTTCATAAATGAAATAAAGTTAAAGCAAATGAAGCATAAAAAATTTGGTAGACAATTGAAAAAAATAATGAATTTTTTTGTCATTTTTCTTGCACAATCAATGCATAAACGAAAGAACATATTGTAGTTATTTTGTAGCATTTGTAGTCCATGCTGAAAAGATACAATATAAAGTAAAATATATATATTCATATTGAAAAATGAAAAATAGAAACCAATGAAGTAAAATAGAAAGAAATAGATAAACAACAAACAATGAGCAAACAGGAAAAGGACTACATATGTCTACTTTCTTCTCCAATTAATGAAAATAATTCAAGCTTACTTCTCTTTCACCAACATCATCGAAGCTTTTCCCAACTAAACGAAAGTGGCCTTATGAATTTCTCAATTGATACTTGTTAAGTGCAAGATGAATGGTAATTCAATTTTGTGCAATTTTTTGCATATAGCGCTTTATGCCATAATATTATATTTGTTCTATCCCATTTATTTCACAATCCCTCAAAATTAATTATATTTGTGTCATACTAATCTATCTTCTTCCTTAATTGCATATATCCACCTAATTATGTTTCAGTATTTACTTTTCAATAGTTATTTTTCTTATATATAATCATTCAACACTCTATCCGTTAAACTTTCATGAAACATCCTTCAAGTATTTTTATTTACATTACAATAGTTATGATAACATGTTTGCCAACCCTTAAATCATATAATATAGTCACTATATATATAACTTCATAAAATTTACCTTTAATTTTCTACAATATTCTCTTTTCATATAGCAATTCTAACAAAAATATCTATATTAACTGTTCAATTTTGACTCTAAAAGTTAGATACTTATATCCTATTATTTTATTTGATAGGCTCAAGTTTCTTAACATATCAAACTTTCAGATCACCTAATCTTTTAATAATATTGACTGATATGTATTATTAAATGTCTAGTAAAATAGCATATTATTTACCCAAATTTTATTCTACCAATCAAAAGTCCTTTTTTTCATTTAAGTTTTCAACATTGTTCGCTAAGTTATTTGGATGTCTTACCAACAAAACTAACATAGATCACGATTTACTTTGAATATCTTTTTATAAGTATCTTCCTAAACAATATAGAAACAAACAAATTAAGGCTTAATTTAGAATTGTGATGTTGAAGTCGTGATTTTGTTTTGTTGTAAAAATAAACGATCATATTCTTAAATAGATTTATGTATCAGATCATAAGTTACTCCATATGTAATGAAGTCTTAGAGAATATGCACATGCAAAATGAGAATTTTCTAAGCACATGTTCTATGTAAACTAAAATTGTGTTTGAATAAGTTAAAAGAGATGAGCTACACCAATGAAGTCTTACAACTAAAACTTAATGTGATCCTAATACTATTGAAAACTCTTGGATAATCCATATATTATTTTTAATGCTGGCATTTGCTTATCATACATATTGTTAATAACTTCAGTATATCTTTGATAATATTTTATTTTGAATACTAGCAAATAAATTCTTGTAATACTTTATTATATGATATTTTGATGGTTTCTCTACTTCTACAACACATGCTGCACTAATATATATATTCACAATCTTAAGTTCTTTTTTTTTTTTTTTTACATTTGACATTAGTGATATAAAATTGGTTAATAGAGATTCAATTTGAGATGGCTCAACCAAAATATAGGGAGACTTGAGTTCATACGTTTTTTATTGATCATAGGATAATTTTGGATAGGAGTAATGCCACATTCAATTAAAGTCTAACTCAAACATAACTCGATTACAAGTCAACCACACCTAGCTTAACATAATCAAAATATTTTGCAACTAAAAAACATCTATGAAGAGAAAAATTAAGGTATAAATGCACATATCAAGTGTATCATAATTTCTATAAAATATGTTTTATTTTCATCAACCTTAAAAAACTTAAGCACAATACACTGAAAAAGGTTCGAGGTTGTTGAAACTTGAAAGCAAAGCTAGAAGGTCTACTACAACCCCCATTATAAGCACTTGTAACAATTGTTTGCCAGCTACACAATCCAATTAGAAAGAAAATAATTAGTCCAATTTATTGAAGCTTAACAAGTCACTTTCAATCATGTGTAAATATAAGCTCAGCTTGTCAACTAAATTCAAGACAATAAAGATAAGTCAATTCTTCTCCATATGGCTCATCATCAAGTGTCAATTTAGTTTTACAATTTTTTTAATCATGTTGTATGTTTTAAATTTGTAAATATAAAAAAACGGATATATCATGTCTTGTTAGTCTTAAGTATTTTTACCATGCATTAAGAACAAATTTATATATAAAAAGTCCCCTTGGAATGTATTTCCCAATTAAATGTTTATTGAAAATTTGAACAAAAGCAAATATTCTCACCCCTTATAGTAATCGACTCTTAGGGTAATTACTAGAATTATTAATCTCCCTCTCCTCCCTTCAATCACTAAGATGATTAGTATCTCTCCTCCATAAAGCCCTCTACTAGATGTCTTCTATCTTTAACATATTTTCAAGTATCAAAGTTTTCTGAGCTTAAGAAAACAAGAAAGAAAGCAGAGATCAAGGTGTTTCTTGTCCACATTACATCACTTGATATCAAACTGAAAAAGGCGACACAATAAGGTGAGGTTACATCCAAGACTAAAGTAAAAGGAAGAGTAATTACGTAAAGTGAGTAGAAGAATAAAAGGGATTATAAATCAAGAGAACATATTAGTTTTATTGGAAAACTTTGATGAGCTTTGAAAGAGCTATTAAGGTCTCCAACTTCATGTTAGATGCTATACTAAATAATTTTTTTGTGACATATCGGCTTATCATTGAAGCTTTTATGATATTTACACATCGATAATTCAATGAAACAACTCATTGTTCATTTCATTAAATGTTTTCAATCCTTCTTATTAAGGCATTTTATCTATAAGAAACGAGGACTAGAAATAAAAATAGCATGTTAAATAACATTTTGAATATTATTTTCTAGCCACACTAACACTTATGATTCATGTCAAGAAGTTCATCAATAATCGAAGTTACGATTTAGTTTAGTGTAAGGCACAACAAATATTATTCAATATTTGAGGAATTTTATTAGATTGAATGATGTTTGGAGATATTACATGAGCAGCTTATATGATATTGTTGTTGTATTATGACAAGTAACTTTTGTGAATAGTTAAAATTACTAATTAAAGTTAGTCATGATGGAAAAATTGAAATACTCAGATTTTTAGTCTCAAAATTCACCCATCTCTCAATTAAGAGAGTTTGATTAAATATCACCAAATTTTCGGATGGAATAGTAGATAAGACACTATGATTTCACCCTCATTTTGTTCCGGACAAAAGCAAGCACCTATAGTTAATTACCCTCCCAATACTAAGAAACTTTCGACAAGGCAATGATCACTAAATGAAGAGCAAGATGTAACTTTGAAATTTAGATTTATGAAATTCATCATTATTTATTTAAAGCGAATGGTTGGGGGAACGATGACACGCCCGATCTAGATCCATGTCCATCATCCCGCCGCCCCTGGGCCTACATAATGGGAGATAATAATCCAACACGATCGCCCGTCAAGTAAGGCTCTGGGAACCTCAGACAGAATGTTTGTCTATACGCTTACGCCTACCTTTAATAGACTTTTTGTCTTATCATACCCTAAATACAACTCAAATGACGAAATCATGAGAGTATACGGCTATACGACAAATATAATGATGCTATTTGGAAGAAACCACCCAAGAAGAGGACTCGTCAGAACCTCATACGCTTGTCACCACTAAACCACGCTTAGCATCACGCCCCATCGGCATGAGATTGATTGAGAGTGAATATAAATACACTGACTTGACATTTGCTCCTTTATGAAATGTAGTTTGTCTAATTTGTCACTTTGATAAACAATTGGAAGTTGAATTGAGTTTTATACATAGTGAATTTCATTTAACCATTTAGAACTTAGTGATTTATTTAATTTTATATTTATATTGATAATTAATTTAGATTAATCTGATTTGAGCATGCAAGTACATTTTGATAGTAAATATCTCCTCCGGTTGAAACCCTCATGCAACACAGCCATCATCGGAGTATATCTGCTTGGTCATTTAGTTTATTGTTCCAGATATTGTCGGCTCTATTAATTTAATAATGAGATTTATCTAGATTTACTTTAGAATAATCTCCTTTGATATCTTCAATCAACTCAGTCATCGTTGAGGAATATAAGTCTGTTTAACTATTTAGTTTATTGTTCTAGATTCTGACGACTTTATTAATTTAGTAATAGAGGATCAGATCTTGATATATATTTTGAATTTTGAATGAGATTATCAATATAAATATCATAAATATTTTTGATAATTACCCTCCAATTGATACCTTCAATCAACCTATCATCATTTGTGAGATAGTTATATCATATATGACATAATTAACTTCTCAAAGATTTTCTCAATTGGAAACATCGATAGATTTTGTTAACTTCGGTAGTCATGAGACAACAGAAATCAACCACGCGTCCTTACACACTGAATTTAAGCACTTATAATATGTCGGAACCCATGCGGGTGATTTATAACACTTATACGAATTTTAAAAAAAATCAAATTAAATTGAAGATTGTTTTATATTTTGTACAAGTGTTCATTTCTTTCAAATGATTACAAATTGAGCACTTGAGTGATAATTGAATCTATAATTTATGCAAAATTAATAAATTTGAAGTATTTAGAATTTAAAAGCCTTACGTCTGTAGTATTAATATGGTATAGATCCAGTGGCATAGAAGATTTGAAACTAACTTGTATTACTTTTAACTTAGTTCTATTTAAGATTCCTAGCAAGATGTTTTCTCAAAAATTTTGGCTTTATTTGGGCAGCGAAACTCGTATGTATATGATTTATTTTATTTAAGCGAGCCAAAAACATATTTCTCTATAAATAACAGTTGTTAGGTTCATTCTCATTCAAGTTTATTAGATTCTATTAAATATTAGATTTTAGTGAGGAGGCTTTACTTGTGGTTTGGGAGGGATTCTTTCAAGTTTTTCAAATCTTTTCAAGCTTTTAATAAGTTCTCTTTTCATTTCACTTAATGTTTATGAATTCTTTTTTATCTTAGAGTTTTGAAAATTTGTATTATAATTTACTTTGACTTAATTATCAATTTAAAGTTCATATAATATTTTATTTTACATATTATTTAAGTCTTATAAAGTCCAATTTGACAAAATTTTGATCTCGACATCATCCCAGCGTGAGGCTTGAGTGCTTTAGTCTTCTACTTAAGAAAGCGTCGTAATTCGATGTCTTGCGACTGCGACTTAGAGTCTTAAAACTACTTCTTAAAAAGCGTGCATAGGCCTTTAACACATGCGTAAAATACATAATGATTTCCCCGTCATGCTAAAGCAGCATGCACAAGTACTTATGTCTAGCAAATATTTGCAATTATATTGAAGCAATAAGTACAAAAATTTAATATACTAAGCAAGCATATACACAGGTATTTGGAATGAAATTGACAAATATGACTTATAGTGTGAGAGCTCGTCGAGTGTTAGCCTTCTATCACACTTAAAAAAAGCATGCATAGTCAATGACTTGTGACACTGCGGCTTAAGAAGTCTTCCAAACACATCACGCATAAAAAAAACGTGCATAAGCCTTCAATACCTGCGTAAAAAATACCCTGGTTTCCTCGCTATGCTGAAGCAGCATGCGTGAGTATTTATGTCTAACAAATTTTTTCACCGTGTTGAAACAATCACAAGTGGGCACTTAAAATTACAGCACTTCTTATAATTTTATTTCCATGAATACATAGAGGTGAGACAATCAAGATACAAACGAAATCCCTACTTACTATCTCACCCATCCCTCTTTTTTTTTTGCTTTGCGAGTAGTAATGACAACCACATATCCCATACATCCAAATTCCATCTCATCCTCTTCATGCCAAGTAACATGTGTTATTGTTTTCTCCAAATGAAACAGAAGTTCAACAATGAACCATGTGGGCAAGTTTTAATCATAAATAGCATAAAGACATCAACACAGAACCCTACAGTAATTTAAATCATATTATCTGATACCTCATTGGCTGAAATTGATTCACGGAAGCTTAAGGGATTGGAATGGGGTGTCTCGTTCGACAACATATCTGTGCCGCTATGAGTTGCCGGTGTTGCTCATGAAAGAGGAAATGGCACGAGCCATGGGTCGCTTGGTTTTGGCTAGGAGGAGTTCGACATTTAGTCGGGAGAGGGGTTCGATTCAGCTATTGTAACAGGACGAAGAGAGGTTGGGACGGGAAGAAGGCCGGATTGAACAATTGGTGCAGTCCTGAGCAAATGGGAGAGGAAGTTCGCTCACAGGACGAGATGGGAGGCGTCTGGAGTCTCGACTCCACCTCGCAGAAAGGAGAGGAGGTCAGTGGAGGTTGACGGGATACCCATGCGTGAGAGAGAGGAGAGCAATGCACGACAATGTTTGATCCGAGAGAATCGATTCGTTCGCCAAGAGGAAGGGAGGAGGCTTGCGGCGTGTAATTGTTTCGAGGTTGTATGAGGGTTGTGAGATTAGGGTTGGGTAATAGGGTATATATAGGTAAGCTTCCCTTTCTTATTTGAGATAAAATAAACTCCATTTTTGAGTTTTCACAATTGTAGCACCATATAGACAAATTGAATATCAATTTTAGGTTATTTCGATGTTCCGGATGCAACGGGGCAGTCCATTTCGCGATCAGAGTTCGTTCAACTCAAGTCGGCATCGAATCGGATCAATTTCGGTTTAAAAATGCGCATTATAAACGCTTCGGCGTTTGTGTACTCGTCCATTGGCCGAACGGTTTAGTTTAATAGGTTTCAACGTTTCAACGCCAGCGCAATTCGAGCGGAGGCGTTTGAACATCGTCGCGCCTCGACTTCCGTCTGGCGTTGGCGCATTGACGGCTTAACCTCTTGATCGATCAATCATCAGATTGTGCAAGATGTATAGTCTAATCATTTTCGATCTTCTGAACACGATGACGAGGTCTGTTCGTTGATCGAATGTCATTTCGACTAGTTTTGGTGACGAACAGTGTATTTCAGCTTCGATTTGAGCACTATTGCATCTAGGGGTGTGCATTTTTTAATTAAAACCGAAAATCCGAACCGATCCAAACTGAATTTTTGAATTCGGATCGGTTTTATAAATTTTTTTTTATTTCGGTTTTGGATTTGGTAAAATTTTTTGGTTTTGGTTGGTTTGTATTATCTTAATCGATTAAACCGAAAATAGCTAAAAAATTAATTTTTTTTCATTTTTTAGAAAATTCCTCTCAAAAAAGTAATTTCAATGATAAATTTGTATATTATTAATTTTATTTGTTAAAGAGTTATTTAATTTTGTATGAAATGATTTGATAAAATAATGTAATTTTTTGATTAATAATTATTATAGTAATTATATTTTCAATTTTCAGTTTTTTCTAAACCGAACCGAAAATCCGAAAAAAATTTCGGTTTGGATCGGTTCGGTTTTTGTTATTGATTAAACGGATCGGCCGGATTAGATTTAAAACTTGAGCGGTTTAACAAATTTCAAAACCGTCAAAATCCGGCGACAGACACCCAATTGCATCAGTCCATCAAATTTGTCTTCTGAGCTCGACTCGATTGACGTAGCATGCATGGAGGTCAACAATATGTTGTTTTAATAAAAACATTGAGGCCAAAGTAGTATGCAACTCCATTATATTGATAAATCCATACAATGGAAGGATCATTCAAGCTACATAAATAAATTATGAATAGATCCCCTCTCCCATCCAAGACTAAAGCTGCATTTCCTTTCCACCAAAAAGATTCCAGAGAAGGGAGAGGCTAATCTATCGGTTTCTTTCTTGCAATAGATCACTCAACCACGCGATAAGTTTGGGATTTCATATTTTGCTATTGAAACCAAGACTATAGGCTTTCATTTGAGTAGATCTAAAGCCAAATACTTGAAGTGTAATTTTAGTTGTAAAAGATATAGTGGTGACGTTGTGACATTGGGTGATCAAGTCATGAAAAAGAGTGAGCGTTTTAGATATCTCGATTCTATTGTTCAAAGTGGTGGAGAAATAGATGGGAATGTTACTAGTAGAATTCAAGTTGGAAGGTTGAAGTGGAAGAATGCATTAGGCCTTATATGATTGAAAAATATTGGTTGACTTAAAGGGAAAATTTTATAAGATGGTAGTGAGATCTACAATTAAGTTAAGTCTTGCAAAGATTAGGTTGCTCAGGTGGATGAGTGGCTTTACACTTAGAGACAAAATGTGAAATGAATATAAACATGAAAAATGTTAGAGTAGCTCCAGTGACAGATAAGATTAGAGAATTACTCGAGATGGTTTGGTGCATAAAGCGTCGGTCGTCAGATGACTCAAGAAGAGTAGATGTAATAGATTCGATCATGTTAAGAAAGATAGAGATAGACCTAAAAAGACTTGCTTAGAAGCATAAAAATAATCTTAGTTTATTAAATTAAATAAAATTTGATATTTAAGAGAACACAATGGAGAAGAAGGATTTATGTAGCCGATCCCATGTAGTGGGACAAAGGCTTATCATCGTTATGTGTTTTTTTTAAATTCCTTCAAGTCATTTAGCACCAAAATTTTCCATTATTACATTATTAATTGATAAAAGGTAGACAAAACAAGACCAATTTTATATGAAAAAAAAATTAAATTAGATCCATTATATCTTATCCCAAATTGCAACCTCTCATTCAAATCAAAATTGTGAGCATCGCGTGAGCTCTAGATCAGTGGTCTTATCAAGACCCTTAGCTATTGTTCATGAAAAATGACCGGGTTTTGCCCATTCCACAACAATTTTTTAGGATTCCTGTCTATAATAATTTCACTTCGAGTTCAAGTGAATGAATAACCATTAAGTCCTCTTTCTGGACGACACATACAAAAAGACCTGCTAACAGTTAAGTTTTTAGTGAACTTTTGAAAGATAGATATTTTATTTTATGATTAGTCCCTTTTTTTTTCTATCTTTCATTCATCTATTTTCTTTAGTTATTCACTAGAAAAATTATGATATTGAAGTCATTCGGGAGCAAGTGTTTGGATTTATTATGACATAAATAATAAGTGCGAGGATCATTATATTGCCAAAGCATTTCCGATATAATAAAACAATGATTTTTTTTGCAACCAAACTTCTTTCCATTTAGATTACGAATGGTGAAGTATATAATGAAAAAATCTAATATAGGATTTAACTAAATAAAATATAAAAATATAGTTTGTTTTATCTTTTATTTTCTTTTTTTCGAATTATGAATTATTTGAATTTTAGGCTTGATTCATGAAATAACTTTAGATTCATAAGATTGAATGATTATTCATTTGTAAGCCAGTGAAAATTATTGTAGAAAGGAATCATAAAAACATCTGAGGAATGGGCGGACGACCATTTCTCGAAGCGATAGTTAAGAGTCACGATAGTACCACTTGGATCGAACAGATGTTGATCTCACGATTTGGTATGTTTAAATGAAAGAATTGTGTCTTTATGCGTGTAAATACAATAAATAACAAAAGATGTATTTCTTGAATTGAGAGGAAAAATTTTCATTTGGACACATGGATTGAGGAGAAGAACGTTCGACGTAAGGAGAGAAGCAGCCAGAGGAGACTCCGCGTTAGCAAAGAGAGATAAGTAGTCTCGGCGGAGAGTCGACGAGAACGACTAGTAGTATGAGTGTATGAGTGAAACTACGATGAGGAAGGCGATTTGTTGACGAAAAAGTGACGAGAGCTAGCGGTCGTGACTGAGATAACTTATCTCTTGTGATTTATTTTAAGAGGCGTTTTTTTCTTAATCTTGCCTTCAAAATTTATATAAATACTTTAGCTATTATTTATTATTTTCTCTTATGGATTCTTTATGCAATAGCCCCTATCACTCATCTGACATGTTATTCCTTCATGATCCAATAGAAAAAGAAGAATCGTTATTTAAATAAATAAATAAATGTATTTATTTGAAAGAAGCGTGACATAAATATAATTTTTAATTTTAGCATAAAAATAAAATAAATTAAAGTATTTATATAAATTTTGAAGAAGATTTACTTAAATAAGTTATCTCGATAAATGTTTCTCTCTCGTCACTTTGCCTGTAACAATCATCTTCCATCGCTTTCATTCATCACTCCTTCTAACTCTCGACTCTCAAACTTATCTCCCTTTATTGAGTCTCTCTTTCATCTCCGACTACCATCGAGCGTTCTTCTCTCCTCATAGTATGTTTGTCCAAATGAAAACCTCCTTTTGGTTATTTATTAGGGTACATACATGCATAATTCTTTTCATTTAAACATACTTTCGGAGCATCAACATCCCAGGTTAGGATCCAAGTGGTACTTGTCGGGATCATTCTTTCTTGAGAAATGGTGGTCGGCCATTCCTCAAAAGATGTTTTATTTTATTTCACAATAATTTTCACTTTGGCTTGGCGATGAATAATCATCTTGAATCTTAATCTAAAGTATTTGATGAATCTTATGAAGTCTAAAATTCAAATAATTCATATTCTTGATAAAAAAGAAAATAAAGATAAAACAAACTATATTTTTATATTTTATTTAGCTATTTAAATCTATATTAGATTTTTTCATTATATGGGCACTTCACCATTCAAAATCTAAATGGATAAAAGGTTGCAAAAAAATCATTGTTGTTTTATTATATGGAAATGCTTTGGATATAATAGATCCTTTGACTTATTATTTATATAAAAAAACACTCTCGAATGACTTCAATATCATAATTTTTCTAGTGAATAACTAAAGAAAATAGATGAATGGAAGATAGAAAAAAAAGGAACTAATCATAAAATAAAATATCTATCTTTCAAAAGTTCACTAAAAACTTAACTGTTAGCAGGTCTTTTTGTATGTGTTGTCCAGAAAGAGGACTTAATGGTTATTCATTCACTTGAACTCGAAGTGAAAATTATTATAGACAGGAATCCTAAAAAATTGTTGTGGAATGGCGGGTCATTTATGAACAATAGCTAAGGGATAGCACTGGATCCCAGAGCTGCATCACGGACTCTCACATTTCGATTTGAGAGGTTGCTTTGGGATAAGATATAATGGATCTAATTTAGTTTTTTTCATATAAAATTGGTCTTGGGTTTTGTCACCTTTTATCAATTAATGTAATAATGGAAAATTTTGGTGCTAAATGACTTGTTGTAAGGGAATTTAAAAAAAACACATAACGATGATAAGCCTTTGTCCACTACATGGGATTACATAAATCCTTCTTCTCCATTGTGTTCTCTTAAATATCAAATTTTTATTTAATTTTAATAAACTAAGATTATTTTTTATGCTTCTTAATCAAGTCTTTTCTATCTTTCTTCTTAACATGATCGAATCTATTACATCTCTTCTCTTTATCATGACGATGCTTTATGCAAACCATCTAGCGACTCTCTAATCTTACTCATTTTGGAAATTTTCTAACATTTTTGTTTATATTCATTTCACATTTTGTCTCAAGTGTAAAAACTCATCCACCTGGACCTAATCTTTGCAAGACTTAACTTAATTGTAGATCTCACTACCATCTTATAAAATTTTCCCTTTAAGTCTAACCAATATTTTTCAATCATATAATAGCTGCATTCTTCCACTTCAACCTTCCAACTTGAATTCTACTTGTAACATTCCCATCTATTTCTCCACCACTTTGAACAATAATCGAGATATCTAAACTTTCTTTTCATGACTTGATCACCCAATGTCATGTCACCACTAAATCTTTTACAACTAAAATTACACTTCAAGTATTTGGCTTTAGATCTACTCAAATGAAAGCCTATAGTCTTGGTTTCAATAGAGCAAAATATGAAATCCCAAACTTATCATGCGTGGTTGAGTGATCTATTGTTTGCAAGAAAGAAACTGATAGATTAGCCTCTCCCTTCTCTGGAAATCTTTTTGGTGGAAAGGAAATGCAGCTTTAGTCTTCGATGGGAGAGGGGATCTAGTCATAATTTATTTATGTAGCTTGAATGATCCTTCCATTGTATGTATATATTTTTAAACCAAAAGTGTCTCATTCTAATCAAATGATAGGGGTAAAGTGTATAATTAGATGATTAAGTAACACTTAAGTGTGATATCTAAGTTTTTTGGAGCTACTACAAAAAAGAAAGAAATGAAACAAATGAAACATTTTTTAGGATAAAATTTCTTAAGTTAAAACAAGATGGTCAAAATAGAGAAGTTTCTAATGAATACTATGGGATAAAGAATATCATGGAGCTTTAAAAAAAAATTTAATAAAATTGCAAGTAATAAACTTATGTTGTACAAATTTAAGAGTTGAGTTTCAAAGAAATCATGATAGAAAAATTGAGAATAATACTGAAATTGTTTAAATAGATTTGTGCATATTTAAGAGTAGATTGAGAAATGATCATATAAGAGGGGCAGTGAAAGTAATATTTATTGAAGATGAGATAGTTAAAAATAAAATTTGGGATTTATAATGACGGACAAAAGATGAGCTGATAGTCAAGCATAAAAAATCAAAGTCAAAAAAAAAAAGAAGAAAAAGAGGCACATCTATGATAGTTTGAATGAAGTTATGCAAAATAAATTCATAAAATTAAGTAAAAAAAAGTTTGACACTTAATAGACGATTAGAGCATGAAGAATCATAAATTTAACTACAATCCATTAGGTGACTAAAGTAAGTTACGCCAACACTACAATATTTATGGATTGTTTTCACTGCCTTGGCTTTCAACGAAAGAGTTGGAAAAAGTGGATAAAGAAGGGAGGGACTAGTTAGAGTAAATGGTACTAAATCTAGGTAGGCTCTTGTAGTTGAGTATTTGTTTTTTTTTTTTTCCAAGCAAATAAAGAAGATAAAAGACTTTATACATGGCTTTAATTGAACAAGTTGAGGACAAGAGCCTCAAAGCCTTTTCACTAAGTTTCAAGCTATTGCTTTATTGAAACAAGCCCTTAACCAAGGCATTAGAATGTACATCTGGTCTCTTGATAATCCTAGTAATTTCTCCATTCCAAAGACAACAATGCCTAAGCAATAATCCCATAGGTGATTTCAGTTTGTTTTCTTGCCACTGATGATGATGTTGATAATCAACTGATCATATCAAATATAATAACACATAATCTATAGAAAAAAATTATTAAATAGCAATGTTATGCAAAAGTAATGAAAATAGATTTCATATAATATCATAAAGAATAAAAGACAATTGCAAACTTCAATTCACATTTAAAATGAGAAATAGGTGATTCACAACTTTTGTTGATTTATTAATGGTCAGCACACAAATCTAGTAGTACAACTTAAATTATGACCATAATAAAAAATCATATTCAAATTTTGGAAAAATTATTGTTAGTTATTTTGAGTTCCAGTACATTACATTGGCACACCAATTCATTTATTTTTCTACTTCTATGATCATTCATTAGTAAGCTCTCTATCAAAGCAACAACGATAAGAATTATTAACCTTCTCTAATGAAGTTTGGGAAGTCATTTGGTGCTTGATTTGCCTCTTGGATCTTCTTGTTCTGCTCTAGAAGGCGCTTATCATTGAACGGATTTGTATTCTTTACCTTTCCATTGGCAGAATATGAGAAAAGAAAAATAGAAGAAATCACAGGGAGCCTTAGGATGACCCTTCGTGTGCAACTCACAATCGAATCTGGTAAGCAGGCATATTCTTTTTCATCTTTCAAGAAACTAGATCATGTACATAATTTTCAAAATAAATAAAATCAAACATTACAAATATTGAACAATCACTCAATAAAAAATATATTGAGATTCATAACCTTTTAATATGTGTTATTGTGGTCATACCAGAAGCCACCCAAGCGGCTGAAAGTTTTCCTACTTCATAAATGAAATAAAGTTAAAGCAAATGAAGCATAAAATTTGGTAGACAATTGAAAAAATAATGAATTTTTTTTGTCATTTTTCTTGCACAATCAATGCATAAACGAAAGAACATATTGTAGTTATTTTGTAGCATTTGTAGTCCATGCTGAAAAGATACAATATAAAGTAAAAAATATATATTCATATTGAAAAATGAAAAATAGAAACCAATGAAGCAAAATAGAAAGAAATAGATAAACAACAAACAATGAGCAAACAGGAAAAGGACTACATATGTCTACTTTCTTCTCCAATTAATGAAAATAATTCAAGCTTACTTCTTTTCACCAACATCATCGACACTAAGCTTTTCCCAACTAAATGAGTGGCCTTATGAATTTCTCAATTGATACTTGTTAAGTGCAAGATGAATGATAATTCAATTTTGTGCAATTTTTTTGCATATAGCGTTTATGCCATAATATTATATTTGTTCTATCCCATTTATTTCACAATCCCTCAAAATTAATTATATTTGTGTCATACTAATCTATCTTCTTCCTTAATTGCATATATCCACCTAATTATGTTTCATTTACTTTTCAATAGTTATTTTTCTTATATATAATCATTCAACACTCTATCCGTTAAACTTTCATGAAACATCCTTCAAGTATTTTTTTACATTACAATAGTTATGATAACATGTTTGCCAACCCTTAAATCATATAATATAGTCACTATATATATAACTTCATAAAAATTTACCTTTAATTTTCTACAATATTCTCTTTTCATATAGCAATTCTAACAAAAATATCTATATTAACTGTTCAATTTTGACTCTAAAAGTTAGATACTTATATCCTATTATTTTATTTGATAGGCTCAAGTTTCTTAACATATCAAACTTTCGTATCACCTAATCTTTTAATAATATTGACTGATATGTATTATTAAATGTCTAGTAAAATAGCATATTATTTACCCAAATTTTATTCTACCAATCAAAAGTCCTTTTTTTCATTTAAGTTTTCAACATTGTTCTGCTAAGTTATTTGGATGTCTTACCTAACAAAACTAACATAGATCAATACGATTTACTTTGAATATCTTTTTATAAGTATCTTCCTAAACAATATAGAAACAAACAAATTAAGGCTTAATTTAGAATTGTGATGTTGAAGCTATGATTTTGTTTTGTTGTAAAAAATAAACGATCATATTCTTAAATAGATTTATGTATCGTATCATAAGTTACTCCATATGTAATGGAGTCTTAGAGAATATGCACATGCAAAATGAGAATTTTCTAAGCACATGTTCTATGTAAACTAAAATTGTGTTTGAATAAGTTAAAAGAGATGAGCTACACCAATGAAGTCTTACAACTAAAACTTAATGTGATCCTAATACTATTGAAAACTCTTGGATAATCCATATATTATTTTTAATGCTGGCATTTGCTTATCATACATATTGTTAATAACTTCAGTATATCTTTGATAATATTTTATTTTGAATACTAGCAAATAAATTCTTGTAATACTTTATTATATGATATTTTGGATGGTTTCTCTACTTCTACAACACATGCTGCACTAATATATATATTCACAATCTTAAGTTACTTTCTTTTTTTTTTTTTTTTACATTTGACATTAGTGATATAAAATTGGTTAATAGAGATTCAATTTGAGATGGCTCAACCAAAATATAGGGAGACTTGAGTTCATACCTTTTTTATTGATCATAGGATAAGTTTGGATAGGAGTAATGCCACATTCAATTAAAGTCTAACTCAAACATAACTCGATTACAAGTCAACCACACCTAGCTTAACATAATCAAAATATTTTGCAACTAAAAAACATCTATGAAGAGAAAAAATTAAGGTATAAATGCACATATCAAGTGTATCATAATTTCTATAAAATATGTTTTATTTTCATCAACCTTACAAAAACTTAAGCACAATACACTGATTAAAAAGGTTCGAGGTTGTTGAAACTTGAAAGCAAAGCTAGAAGGTCTACTACAACTGCCCCCATTATAAGCACTTGTAACAATTGTTTGCCAGCTACACAATCCAATTAGAAAGAAAATAATTAGTCCAATTTATTGAAGCTTAACAAGTCACTTTCAATCATGTGTAAATATAAGCTCAGGCTTGTCAACTAAATTCAAGACAATAAAGATAAGTCAATTCTTCTCCATATGGCTCATCATCAAGTGTCAATTTAGTTTTTACAATTTTTTTAATCATGTTGTATGTTTTAAATTTGTAAATATAAAAAAAACGGATATATCATGTCTTGTTAGTCTTAAGTATTTTTACCATGCATTAAGAACAAATTTATATATAAAAAGTCCCCTTGGAATGTATTTCCCAATTAAATGTTTATTGAAAATTTGAACAAAAGCAAATATTCTCACCCCTTATAATGTCGACTCTTAGGGTAATTACTAGAATTATTAATCTCCTCTCCTCTCCCTTCAATCACTAAGATGATTAGTATCTCTCCTCCATAAAGCCCTCTCTACTAGATGTCTTCTATCTTTAACATTCATATTTCAAGTATCAAAGTTTTCTGAGCTTAAGAAAACAAGAAAGAAAGCAGAGATCAAGGTGTTTCTTGTCCACATTACATCACTTGATATCAAACTGAAAAGGCGACACAATAAGGTGAGGTTACATCCAAGACTAAAGTAAAAGGAAGAGTAATTACGTAAAGTGAGTAGAAGAATAAAAGGGATTATAAATCAAGAGAACATATTAGTTTTATTGGAAAACTTTGATGAGCTTTGAAAGAGCTATTAAGGCGGTCTCCAACTTCATGTTAGATGCTATACTAAATAATTTTTTTGTGACATATCGGCTTATCATTGAAGCTTTTATGATATTTACACGATAATTCAATGAAACAACTCATTGTTCATTTCATTAAATGTTTTCAATCCTTCTTATTAAGGCATTTTATCTATAAGAAACGAGGACTAGAAATAAAAATAGCATGTTAAATAACATTTTGAATATTATTTTCTAGCCACACTAACACTTATGATTCATGTCAAGAAGTTCATCAATAATCGTAGTTACGGATTAGTTTAGTGTAAGGCACAACAACAAATATTATTCAATATTTGAGGAATTTTATTAGATTGAATGATGTTTGGAGATATTATATACATGAGCAGTTTATATGATATTGTTGTTGTATTATGACAAGTAACTTTTTGTGAATAGTTAAAATTACTAATTAAAGTTAGTCATGATGGAAAAAATTGAAATACTCTGCATTTTGTAGGCTCCGAAAATTCACCACCGATCTCTCAATTAAGAGAGTTTGATTAAATATCAGTCAAATTTTCAGAAGGCAGATGGAATAGTAGATAAGACACTACCTATAGATTTCACCCTCATTTTGTTGGTTTCTTATAGGCTAAAGCACATAGTTAATTACCTCCTCTTAAGAGAACTTTCGATTAAATTTATAATTAGATCACTAAATCGTAGTGTATAGCGATGCTGTGTAACTTTGAAATTTAGATTTATGAAATTCATCATTATTTAACTTAAAGCGAATGGTTGGGGGGTGATGGCCCGTCGAGATCCATGGTTCCCATCGTCGTCATGGTCCTGGTCTACATAGTCAGAGGAGATAGTCAATCCAACATGACCGAAGGCTCCTTGTCAACAGTCATGGGTTGCGTCGTCTAAGGGAACCTTGTAGACTTGAGGTAATGTTTGTCTAAGGAGACATCTTTACGTCACTTGGTTATGACTTTTGTCTTATCAAATATACCCTATAGTCACTCAAATGAGAGTTATTAAAGTATCTGGTATAAAGCATATATGATATAATGATCTTATTTGGCGGAAATACCCGATAAGAAGGGCTCTCCGTGTAGCCTCATATGTGGCTACCAAACTAACGCTGCGGTTAGACGTCTCACTCGTGAGATTGATTGAGAGTGAATATAGAAATACACTTGACTTGACATTTGCTCCTTTATGAGCTAGAGTTTGTCTAATTTGTCACTTTCGATAAACAATTAAGGAAGGTGGCTGAATTGAGTTTTGTTTTTAGCTATACATAGTGAATTTCATTTAACCATTTAGAACTTAGTGATTTATTTAATTTTATATTTATATTGATAATTAATTTAGATTAATCTGATTTGAGCATGCAAGTACATTTTGATAGTAAATATCTCCTAGGTTGAAACCCCTCAATCATCAGAGATATATCTGGTCATTTAGTTTATTGTTCAGAGATATTGTGATTTCATTAATTTAATAATAGAGGATCAGATCTAGATTTATACTTTAAAATTTTAGAATAATAATGACCCCTCTGGTTGATATCTTCGATCAACTCAGTCATCATTGAGGAATATAAGTCTGTTTAACCATTTAGTTTATTATTCTAGATTCTGACGACTTTATTAATTTAGTAATAGAAGATCAAATCTTGATATATATTTTGAGAATTTTGAATTTGAGATTATCGAATATAAATATCATAAATATTTTTGATAATTATGACCCCCGATTGATCATTGATATCATTATCATTGGAGACTTAGGAGATAGTCATTATATTGTTATATGACATAATTAACTTCTCAAAGATTTTCTCAACTGGAAAAAGTTATAACAACATCATTAGATTTTGTTAACTCGGACCTAGTCCGCAGACCCAACCGGAAATCAACCCACGCAGCATCCTTACACACTGAATTTAAGCACTTATAATATGTCGGAACCCATGCGGGTGATTTATAACACTTATACGAATTTTAAAAAAATCAAATTAAATTGAAGATTGTTTTATATTTTGTACAAGTGTTCATTTCTTTCAAATGATTACACAAATTCTGAAGTACTTGAATTGAGTGATAATTGGCTCTATAATTTATGCAAAATTAATAAATTTGAAGTCTATTTAGAATTTAAAGCGTCTTCATCTGTAGTATTAATATGGTATAGATCCAAAGGGTAGAAGATTTGAAACTAACTTGTATTACTTTTAACTTAGTTCTATTTAAGATTCCTAGCAAGATGTTTTCTCAAAAATTTTGGCTTTATTTGGGCAGCGAAACTCGTATGTATATGATTTATTTTATTTAAGCGAGCCCCATAAAACATATTTCTCTTTCTATAAATACAGGTTGTTCAGTTCATTCTCATTCAAGTTTATTAGATTCTATTAAATATTCTGAGAATTTTAGTACGAGGAGGCTTTACTTGTGGTTTGGGAGGGATTCTTTCAAGTTTTTCAAATCTTTTCAAGCTTTTAGTAAGTTCTCTCTTTTCATTTCACTTAATGTTTATGAATTCTTTTTTATCTTAGAGTTTTGAAAATTTGTATTATAATTTACTTTGACTTAATTATCAATTTAAAGTTCATATAATATTTTATTTTACATATTATTTAAGTCTTATAAAAGTCCAGAATTTGACAAAATTTTGATCTCGATCCGTCCCGCGTAAACTTGAGTGCTCCTATACTTAAGAAAGCGTCGTAATGATGTCTTTGCGACCGCAGAGTCTTAAAACTACTACACTTAAAAAAGCGTGCATAGGCCTTTAACACATGCGTAAAATACATAATGATTTCTCAAAGCGCGCAGATGTCTACAAATATTTGCAATTATATTGAAGCAATAAGTACAAAAATTTAATATACTAAGCATATATACATGTATTTGGAATGAAATTCGATTATCTCGGCGTTATCTGCGTCGAGTGTTAGAGCCTTCCTATCACACTTAAAAAAAGCATGCATAGTCAATGACTTGTGACACTGCGGCTTAAGAAGTCTTCAAACACATCACGCAAAAAAAGCGTGCATAAGCCTTCTTCAATAAAAAATACCGGTTTCCTCGCTTTGAAGCGAGTGAGTATTTATGTCTAACAAATTTTTTCACCGTGTTGAAACAATCACAAGTGGGCACTTAAAATTACAGCACTTCTTATAATTTTATTTCCATGAATACATAGAGGTGAGACAATCAAGATACAAACGAAATCCCTACTACTATCTCACCCATCCCTCTTTTTTTTTTGCTTTGCCGAGTAGTAATGACAACCACATATCCCTGATACATCCAAATTCCATCTCATCCTCTTCATGCCAAGTAACATGTGTTATTGTTTTCTCCAAATGAAACAGAAGTTCAACAATGAACCATGTGTGGGCAAGTTTTAATCATAAATAGCATAAAGACATCAACACAGAACCCTACAACAATTTAAATCATATTATCTTATACCTCCTTGGCTGAAATTTGATTACGGAAGCTTAAAGGATTGGAATGGGGGCTGTTTAGCTCGTTGCAATCGACAACAGATCTGTGCCGCCTATGAGTTGTCAGACTGTTGTTCGCGGGGGAGGAAAAGGTGAGCACGAGCCACGGGTCACTTGGCTCCGGCTTGGAGGGAGTTCCGCGACTGTTTAGTCGGGAGAGAGGGTTCGATTCAGCTATTGTAACCGGACAGAAGAGAGGTTGGGACGGGAAGAAGGCCGCGGATTCGAACAATTGGTGCAGTCCGCACAGGCAAATGGGAGAGGAAGTTCGGCTCACGGCAAGGACAAAGCAGGCGAGGATCGGGAGCGTCGCTCAGCTGGGAGTCTCGACTCCACCTCGCAGGAAAGGAGAGGGAGGTCGGGCAGGAGGTTGACGCGGGATACCCACGTTACGTGAGAGACCGAGAGGGTGGCAATGCACGACAATGTTTCGATCCAGAGAGAATCGATTCGTTCGGCCAAGAGGAAGGGAGGAGGCTTGCGGGGCGTGTGAGTTGTTGTCGAGGTTGTGTACAGGAGTGTTGTGAGGATTAGGTAATAGGGTATATATAGGTAAGCTTTCCTTTCTTATTTGAGATAAAAATAAACTCTATTTTTGAGTTTTCACAATTGTAGCACCATATAGACAAATTGAATATCAATTTTAGGTTATTTCGATGTTCCGGATGTAGCAGGCGGTCGTTCCGATCGAGTTCGTTCAACCAAATCGTAGACCGGATCAATTTCGGTTTAAAATGCGCGTTATACTCGCTTCGGCGTTTGTAGACTGGTAAATTGAGCGAAAGTTTAGTTTAATAGGTTTCAACGTTTACGCCAACGGCGATCAATTCGAGCGGAGGCGTTTGAACATCGCCGCTCCGACGCGTTGGCGCGTTGGCGATCTTGATCGATCAATCGCAGATGCAAGATGTATAGTAATCATTTTCGATCTTCAACACGATGAGTCTGTTCGTTGATCGAATGTCATTTCACTAGTTTGGTGAGCGATTGTATTTAACGATTTGAGCACTATTGCAGTGTGCATTTTTAATTAAAACCGAAAATCGAACCGATCAAAGAATTTTGGATCGGTTTTATAAATTTTTTTTTTATTTCGGTTTTGGATTTGGTAAAATTCTGTTTTCGGTTTTTGGTTCGGTTTTGTATTATCTTAATCCGATTAAACCGATTAAACCGAAAATAGCTAAAAAATTAATTTTTTTTTATTTTTTTAGAAAATTCCTCTCAAAAAAGTAATTTCAATGATAAATTTGTATATTATTAATTTTATTTGTTAAAGAGTTATTTAATTTTGTATGAAATGATTTGATAAAATAATGTAATTTTTTGATTAATAATTATTATAGCAATTATATTTTCAATTTTCAGTTTTTTCTAAACCGAACCGAAAATCCGAAAAAAATTTCGGTTTGGATCGGTTCGGTTTTTGTTATTGATTAAACGGATCGGCTTCTTATTTTAGATTTAAAACTTGAGCGGTTTAACAAATTTCAAAACCGATCCGTCCAAAGGACACCCTAATCGAAGTCCATCAAATTTGTCTTCTGAGCTCGACTCGATTGACGTAGCATGCATGAGGTCAACAATATGTTGTTTTAATAAAAACATTGAGGCCAAAGTAGTATGCAACTCCATGATATTGATAAATCCATACAATGGAAGGATCATTCAAGCATAAATAAATTATGACTAGATCCCTCTCCCATCCAAGACTAAAACATTTCCTTTCCACCAAAAGATTCCAGAGGAGAGGAGGCTAATCTATCGGTTTCTTTCTTGCAAACAATAGATCACTCAACCAAGCATGATAAGTTTGGGATTTCATATTTTGCTCTATTGAAACCAAGACTATAGGCTTTCATTTGAGTAGATCTAAAGCCAAATACTTGAAGTGTAATTTTAGTTGTAAAAGATATAGTGGTGACGTTGTGACATTGGGTGATCAAGTCATGAAAAAGAGTGAACGTTTTAGATATCTCGATTCTATTGTTCAAAGTGGTGGAGAAATAGATGGGAATGTTACTAGTAGAATTCAAGTTGGAAGGTTGAAGTGGAAGAATGCATTAGGCCTATTATATGATTGAAAAATATTGGTTAGACTTAAAGGGAAAATTTTATAAGATGGTAGTGAGATCTACAATTAAGTTAAGTCTTGCAAATATTAGGTTGCTCAGGTGGATGAGTGGCTTTACACTTAGAGACAAAATGTGAAATGAATATAAACATGAAAAATGTTAGAGTAGCTCCAGTGACAGATAAGATTAGAGAGAGTCGCCTCAGATGGTTTGGTCGCATAAAACGTCGGTCGTCCGATGACCTAGCAAGAAGAGTAGATGTAATAGATTCGATCTATGTTAAGAAAGATAGAGATAGACCTAAAAAAGACTTGATTAAGAAGCATAAAAAATAATCTTAGTTTATTAAAATTAAATAAAAATTTGATATTTAAGAGAACACAATGGAGAAGAAGGATTTATGTAGCCGATCCCATGTAGTGGGACAAAGGCTTATCATCGTTTATGTGTTTTTTTTTAAATTCTCCTTACAACAAGTCATTTAGCACCAAAATTTTCCATTATTACATTATTAATTGATAAAAAGGTAGACAAAACCCAAGACCAATTTTATATGAAAAAAAAACTAAATTAGATCCATTATATCTTATCCCAAATTGCAACCTCTCATTCAAATCAAAATTGTGAGCATCTGCATGTAGGCTCTAGATCCAAGTGGTACTATCAAGACCCTTAGCTATTGTTCATAAAAAATGATCGAGTTTTGCCTATTCCACAACAATTTTTAGGATTCACTATAATAATTTTCACTTGAGTTCAATGAATGAATAACCATTAAGTCCTCTTCGGACAACACATACAAAAGACCTTAAGTTAAGTTTTTAGTGAACTTTGAAAGATAGATATTTTATTTTATGATTAGTTCCTTTTTTTTCTATCTTCCATTCATCTATTTTCTTTAGTTATTCACTAGAAAAATTATGATATTGAAGTCATTCGGGAGCAAGTGTTTGGATTTATTATGACATAAATAATAAGTGCCCAAGGGATCTATTATATTGCCAAAGCATTTCCCGATATAATAAAACAATGATTTTTTTGGCAACCTAGCTTCTATCCATTTAGATTTTGAATGGTGAAGTGCCCATATAATGAAAAAATCTAATATAGGATTTAAATAGCTAAATAAAATATAAAAATATAGTTTGTTTTATCTTTTATTTTCTTTTTTTATCAAGAATTATGAATTATTTGAATTTTAGACTTCATAAGATTCATCGAAATAGCTTTAGATTCATAAGATTCAAGATGATTATTCATTGGCCGGAAGCCAAAGTGAAAATTATTGTAGAAAGGAATCCTATAAAAACATCTTTTGAGGAATGGGCCAGACCCGACCATTTCTCAAGAGCAATAGTTAAGAGTCCTGATAGTACCACTTGGATCTGGAACCTAGATGTTGATGCTCACGATTTCGAGTATGTATCTAAATGAAAGAATTGTGTGCTATGCATGTAAATACCCTAATAAATAACCAAAAAGATGTATTTCTTGAATTGACAAGAGGAAAAAAATTTCATTTACCAGGCAAAACATGACGAGGCCCATTGAGGAGAAGAACGTTCGGCATGGCAAGGCCGGAGATGAACTGCAACGCAGAGGAGACTCCGCGTTAGCAAAGAGAGATAAGTAGTCTCGGCGGAGAGTCGACGAGAACGACTAGTAGTATGAGTGTATGAGTGATACTGCGATGAGGAAGGCGATTTGTTCGCCGACGAGGCCCAAAAGTGACGAGAG
>CM038218.1:121185764-121300764 GCA_021442155.1 Cymbidium sinense
ATTAATCTCTCTCTGTCATACCGAAAGCCGAAAAGCAAAAAAAAAAAAATTCGGCTCTCTCTCTCTCTCTCCTCGCTCTCTCTCTCTCTCTCTCTCTCTCTCCTCTCTCTTGTTAAAACCACAAAAAAAATATATAATTACGCCAGTCGTCGTCAAACGGACATTTTATTTTTAAAAAAAAAAATTTTTCTAAATTAATTACGATTAACACTATTTTAAAATAATCCCTCACTAATGTTATTAGGGCAAGAATAATATTAACAACCATAAACATAAATGAGATGGTAATTACTAAAATATACAAAGAAGATTAACATATAAGTACTTACTCCCAATTGATAGCAAGCTCCAAATGACTTTAGATTAGCTCTCAAAGATTGAGGGCATTTGTTCGACATTACAATAAGTTAGCTTTATTTTTATTAAATTAATAGATTCTATTAAAATATCTAAATATCAATCTATAGTCAATATATATAGACTCCAACAAAATATTTAAAAAAATTTACATACATATCACACATTTTTTATGCATTTATATATCTAATACTTAAAATTAAATATTTACTTAGCTAATATTTTACTCTGCTTAAAAATATACATTTCATGATGATGATATTTTTGATATTTTGATATGATATTGAATAATAGAGTGTTACTTATGCAAAAAAATATAACTTTATTATAATATAGATAAAATTTAAACTCAAAATTTTGACAATAAATTTTAAATCGAGCTACTAAATGAAATTATTGTAAAAAAAAATAACTTTGTAATCTTTTGAACGCATTCTTTGCACGAAATATATATATATATATATATATATATGAAGACCTCTTAATTGCATAGAAATGACAAATAAATACATCTGTAAAAATATACCACATCCAACATACATTATAAATGAAAAGAAAATGAGTCATACAACCCATCACAAATAACTTCTTGTGTTGAAGAGAAAACTCTCAACTAGGAACAAACAGTAAAAGCAAAAAAATAAAATAAAAAATTGTAAAAACAAAGTGATTTCAACAAACCCTAGAGAATTTGATCAAAAGAAAAATGCATCTCTTCCGGAAAAGAATGATCATCTTCAAATTACCAACAAAAAATTGCTTAGAGATTTAGTTTGTCTCAACAAAGGCAGCCATAAAAAACCAACAAAAAATAAAAAATAATAAAAACTGTAGACATTTTCTGCAAGCAGATCTAACATAATGGTGATTTTCCAGCAACATAAACCACATCGGAAAACAAGATTATAACTGATTGTCATCAACTTCTCTAACAGAAGAAAGCTTCTCCTCCAACAGATCAAGAAGATCGAGATATTCATCAAATGCAGGATGAGACTGAAATTTTTGAGGATGGGAAGCAATAGAGGTTTATCAATTAACAAAAAGATATTGTAATTAATTGATCAATCCAGATTTCAAAGAAAGAGTATTTATTGTACCTGAAGAGTTGTGCTGTATGCTTTCCATAGTCTTGGATCATGTCGGAAAAGATCAAAAAGTACCTGAGAAAAATCATATGACGAGCTCAATCAGACAAGATATGCCAGATTCTAGTAAGGAAAATATAGAAGCAAGATGCAACTGAATAATCATTCAAAGATTAAAAGGACAGTTAGAAGTTAGGGGTGTCAATAATTGATTCGACCCGACAATCCGACACAAACTCGACAAAAAAAACGGGTTCGATTTGACTCAATTATTTTTTGGGTCGGGTTAGGGTTAGAGTATCTAACCTGTTTAATTTTTTGTATCGGGTTTGAATTAACCCGCCAACTCGAAATTGATCCAATTTCATCCAATCAACCTGATTTTGATCTGTCAATCTGGGATTGACCCGATATTGACACCATGAACTCGAATTTGACTCAATTTTAACCTGAATTTAACCTAAAATATATATCAAAATCAGTCAATTGGGTCGAGTTTGGGTTAGTCGTGTTTGGGTCTAGGTTTTTAACCCGATAATATTTGGGTCTGGTTCGGATCAAGCAATTTAAGATCAGACTTAAACCTGACCACCAAACTCAAATTGACATCACTACTAAAAGGCCCCAATATAGTTATGAAGGTTTTGGGGGCAGATCTAATTTGAGCAATCTTCTTAATCCATATCACACTGATTAAAACCAGGGGTATTGGGGGTGCAAAGGCTAGCATTTCAAATTTACAATGACAATCCAGAGGAAAAACTCCAACCAATCAAACAAAGATTTAGAATCATGAATTAAAGTGACCGATCCATAGGCGTATGATTACAATACAGCCTATTATGGTAGTTTGTTCCCCAAAAATCTAAACATAATGATTAGTCATGATGAAAGTAAAGTTTTCTTTGGAAAGATTTAGACATCGAATATAGAACTAGAAAAACCAGAATAAAAAACAGCATTAATACACGTAAAACCTGTAAATGAAGGATGAATGGAAGAATTTCATAGCCTCTCCAAAATGGTCCTTGACATGGACCACTTTTGGCAAGTTAAGTGCTCCTAAAGCCGGGGTTAATGGAAAAGGCATAAGGATCTATAATCAATGGTCCAGCCACTCCAGATCTATGGGTGCATTGCAACAGACATGACTCAGTTGTCCACCACGATCGAATGCAAATTCATGACTCAATCATCCACCATGAACTTTCAAGAGCTATCCCATACTTCCTTAACAATCCTCTATCACAACCCCCAATTGCTTCATTAATGATTTCAAATCATGACCTGCGCTCTGATAACAAAAAAATATAAGTCCACCTATACTAATGGAGAAGAAATGACCAATGCTATATATTTAAGGGCACAATTGCCCCAGATTCATAGGTATGCTGTAACACACAAGACTGCCATTCACCATGGTTGAATGCAAGTTTTTGACTCGAAGAAGTACACGACCAAGCAAAGAAGTGCATTGCAAAAAAATAATGAAGAAGGGACTGCAAAACGAAATGGAAGCAGGCGATACAGCATGTTGCGTGCAGATGTTGTGGGTAAGCAAGTGCATGTGCCAAGTGCAGATGCTGTTGCGGGAACATGGAAGTAAAGGGTGTTGAAGGTGTCAGAGGTTGCAATCTAGACTCGGCTCTAGTAAAAAATAGGTAGATATAAGATGTAGGTAAGATCCCAATCTTGGACATGTATCAATATATATAGATGCAAAAGAGGCAGACAAAAGTAGGTAGTTGCTACGTCAAAGGTTGCAAGTATAGAGAGAGAGATACGATGAGTACGGATCAAAGAGAGGCTCTAATATCAACTTGATACATTTAATATTAGGAGAAGGAATAGGTACTGAAGGGGTTTTGAAGAGATGAATAGAAGAGGAACACAATGAGAGAAAAAATGATTGGGGCAAGTGTGTGTGTGTGTGTGTGTGTGTGTGGAGAGAGAGAGAGAGAGAGAGTATGCGTATGTGCAGGTAGCTTGTTGATGAGAGTTTCAACTTTGTAATAAAATCACATAACAAGAAATCTGAACCTTAGGTATCCTATTTTTAGTAATAAAAAACCTTGGGAATTTCAAGAAAAAAAATTAAATAGGAAAAATAGGCTACCACTTGAATATGACAAACTAAGCCACAAGTATTCACACTCTTTTGTTCCAGGGGAGAAACCCTAACCTCTCTCATTGCGCCACGTGTTGCCTTCACACTCGATAACTTGCAGGTGTCCGGAAACTCGATCTTGCACGCGGTGGCTCTGCACCTGTCTCTCGCTCGCAGCCGCATGGTGTTTCACTTTTGTTTGCTCATATCTGAGCAACTCCACTCTCACAAATGTTCCAAGCATATCAATTCATGCAACCTGTCAGCTTGACTGTATCTCCCACTACAACTTTTTGTGTTTATTATTTAGGCTATCTTATATATTGACATCTCATTATGGTGCCGACATCTTGCACATGCTCAGTCCCACTAATATTTAAGGTTACTCACGATCGTCAATTGATTTTTACTCTTTCACTCATGCTCATAGTAGTACTCGATCACATCCATTGTTTACAATTAGGGGATCTCCTACAGACTCAGTTTATTGCGTCTCGTTAGAGCCCTCCTATTGCAACTACTTTGCCAATGGTTTTGGTAAACCCCATAGTTGCAACCTCCTTCCTTGGGGGCTCCTGTGGCTCCTATTTTGTCCTTGGTGGATATGCAACCTTCGCCTTAACATCAGCATTAATTTGTGAATGTTTTGTGGTTTAGATGGCAGGGTTTCTCTTTCTTCTCCAATTAACAGTTATCAACTCTTATTCAAACAGAATTTACAACATAAACAACCTTCAACCATCCAAGATAAGCACACTCTCCTCTTTCTAATGAAGAAATCCCTAAGCTTCTAGGTTGCACCCTCTCAATTAATGATAACTTCTCTATTGGTTGTCAGATGTAGGCAATTCGCAAGTTCATGTATAGTTTATAGCTAATGGGTGAGTACTCTATTGTGCTCATTGACCTTGACATGACATCATGAGGCTTTCATTAAAGAAGATTATACCAAACTTTTCTAACGGCATTCATATTACATCAATAGGTTTCTAATGCGCATGGTAAAATGGTCTCCCCATTTTAATTGCTCAAGGGAGTCTGCTATCACTACAATTTGGATCTCCATTCCAAGATTTTTTTTTTTTTTGGCAATATTTCAATCAGTCTGCATTATTCTCTTTGGCTTCCATTTTTGAAAAGTCTATATAGATGAACGTAGTAATAGCCTGTAGCACCATGTGTGCTTAGAGTCTTGGTGGAGTTGGATGTCACATCCCCTTTTCATAAAGTGTTGTGGATTGCATATTTATCATATAGATATTAGCAAAAGGTGGAATTTGAAAACACACTATATTTGACCATAATTTTTTTGAATGTTTCAAAGCTCATCTTGAGCTCATAAATCCTAAAATTTAAGCTCAAGAACTTCCACTTGATCCCCATTTAGTGGAAGTTCCCCTCTCACCAATTTAGGTTTGCATTCAAAACCTAGAACCATGCTTTGATTCTCTTTTGGAGAAAATGACTGATGTTCATATTCCTGCCAACTCCATGATGTTCATCACTTCATCAACTGTTGATATTAACATTGAAAGGTATAATCATGATAGAACTCATCCTCATCCTACTTGTGAACAATGAAGATTTCTTATCACAGCAAGCATCCGATTCAAAATGGAGAGTCCGACATTGCGACTCCCTCACAGACAAGAAATTTCAAGCTATTTATACTAGAAAAGACAGATATCAAAAGAAAATTTATTGTCCCTCCCTCTTCTTCACTAGGCTTCAAGATAAAAGACCCAAATGAATATCTTGCATTTTTTTACTTATGTTACTACTCTTTTGAACGGTTATTTTATAAAATGACTTGTTATACTCATATCATTATCTAGCTAATATACTTTGCTTTCAAAACAGAAAAATAATGAATAGTTCTAAATATAATAAATAAAGAAAAAGCACCAAAATATTTCCCTTTTCTACAAATCACTGAAAAAAAATCTAAATATAAATCATTAAATAAATCCCTAGATATAAATCACTAAATGAAATAGAGAAAAAAAATCTAATCAATCACACCGCCAATGTTGAATGTAAGTCTGGATTATACAGACATCATCGAAGCTTGGCCATTGTCCTCTAATGTATTCTTTTAAATGCAGGTCAAACTTATGACTGGCATCAAGCACTTTCCTGCTACATAGAATTCATGTTATTGCATGATAATGAATGTGACAGCTTGATGAACAGCTAAATTAAAGTATTACTTAAAGTATTATATAACCATTTCCCATAAATTTAGTGTTCTATTCTACTTAATCGTGCCTAATAGATGCAGGTTCAGAATAATCTGCTAATTCTTCTAAAACCTATATGCCTTGTAAAGCACAAAATGTTCTGCCAATCTTAGAATTATTGGGAAAGTACAGCTTAAAGGTAGTCTTAGGCGCACATTCTCTATCATATCATCATATGCTGCACCGATGACCATAGAGGGGAAAAGGAAAAAGGGATTGGTGGGTGAGGTGTGATATAGGAAGTAAATAGAATATAGCTTTGCCTTGGTACTGATAACACAAACTCTATGAATAATCATGAAAACAGAAATGCACATAATTCAAGTAATTTCCCAGTGTAGCTTACCTAAATTGTTAAACAAAGCTTTATTGAATTTAACCAAAATAACCAAACAAGTAAAGCACATTAAAAAAAAAATATCCTCAAAGCTAGAATGCATACAATTCACCATTTTTACCTCCACACGCCTTAGAAGAGTTGCGAGGATTACGATCCACTCCTTAAATTTCACAGAGCACATATGTGCAAGAAGAAACTCAGCATCCAAACGACTCTGGAGGGTTCCCATTCGCAGCTATAAAATAAAGGAAAAAAAAAAAAAAGTTAAGCATACCTTAAATCAAAATACTGCATTCCTAGTGTAACTTTGTTGCACACCCCTCAGAATAAGATAAGCACAAAAGTAGCACCTAGTGTTTGAAGGGTTTACATTTAAGTGGAAGTTCCAGACATTTATGTCTAAAAAAACATTTCAGTATAATATTAAGCAAGATTAATATACGTAAAAAATGTTAGAAAACAGCATACATAAATATAGACGTACAAAAAAACAGCAAGCAAAAGTAATAGATCAGTAGTTTTATTATTCAATATGGTTAGTAAATTTAATGCTGAGAAAGGAAAAACTGTTTAGCTTACAAAAATTTGTAATAAAAACAATACTTATAGGCTCATTCAACAACCAAAAATATTCAGTAAGGTTTCTTGACATGATATTAGTCGCCAGTTTTCAGGTATTGAAGTATTCATAAAACAAGGATATGAGAATCAAAACTTGTGCCTATATGAAGAAAGAAAACAAAAAATGCTCTACCATTAGAGCACAATTTTTTCACTGCAGTCCACCGATTCTAGTGAAGGACAGGATATATTAGAAAATTCAAAAAAAAAAGATCATAATCAACATGAAGTAAAAGCTAGAACCAAATATCCTGACTTACATGAAGGATGGATAAGAGAGTGAATTTGTTGAAGTTTTAAGTTTATATTGATCAAAACAGGTCTTCGATAGCAAGCAATATGACGTTTGATGCTTGTTAAACTTATATTCCTAGGAGACATTGATTACCACTGATTTCATTAAATTGTTATATTTATGATATTTAGCTAAGCCCACAAGTTTACTGCAAAGAACTAAGAAGGTTGTCAATTATTGTTATTTAAGCTATCTATGATAGTATTCAAAAAATTGCAATGATAACTTTCTTTCAATAAGCATGCATAAAACATGTGATCACTGTATCAGGATACCATAATATCCGAAAAGATTAAACCTTTTGGCCAATTAATTCAAGCCCAGAAGCAAAACTATCCAGGTGAGCACATCCAAGTCTTTCCCGCTGAAGAAAATCCTGCATGAAATTGGCTACAATGTCAACCCCTTAGATGATACGCTCCGTATGATTGCAGCCACAAAAAATTAGTCTTACCACAAGATCAAACTGAGTCCCTTTAACAAATGCTACTAGTTTAGAAAGTTCTTTCCCAGACATCAAAAAGCTGGCATGGTGCTCTAAAATGTTCCTGACGGAAGCAACATGTGCACTGGGTTCCTTGAATGATGCACTATCCAAAATTTTCTTGTCAGATCAGTTGCACAGGTGGGTGGGGTGGAGGGGGTGTTGCAAATGCCATTAATTGCATGCAGATTCACATACCTCTTCCATTCAGAAGATTGCCTCCTGGTAGAAGAGCCAAATAGGAAATAACCTAAAAATCTAGGAGATTTATCAGACTCAGAAGTGGAACTTTCATACTCTCTCCCAGATCTAAGAAGGAATTGAACCTAAGAAATTGAACACAAATCCGTTTAAGACCCATGAAACATTTTAACTTTTATGAGGATGAATGTACCACCACATGCAAATAAATACCAGTTCCCCAGCAAGCTCATACAAAGATTCATCGAGAGTTGCCTGCAAAGCACAAAAATATCATTCCTAACTGCACTAAATCCATGCAGAATTTCAAAAGTAATCAAAATTCTAGAGTAATTCATACTTGTAACAAACGAAGAGCACAGTACTGACTAACTGCAGGACCTTCAAGTTTAGCAATGACCTATATTCACACATATAGACCGTCATATTTCAAGAGTTACCACATTATTATCACAACTTTGAAACGTTTGGTAGAAGGTATTGAATCATGCTGCACTTCAATGAAGATAGGAAGGAACTTAAGAGCAGTATAGTACAGACACTACATGCAGTATGATGCAGAATCATGGATAAAGAACTTTCTCATTCTGAACAAAGAAACTAGTAGAGTTTAGTGCAATTATTCCACATACTAATATATAGCAAGCAGCAGTCCTATACCATCTTCTCTGGAAACATTCTTCAAACAACCTGAGAAGAAAATACAATCATTTAAACCATCATCTGAAACATTTCCAGATTATGCATCATAAAAGAAGCATTAGAAAATAAAAAAAAAATCAATGGATTTGCGCCATCTCTTCCATACCATGCAAAGATCAAAGTTCAAATGTAGAGCTTCCTATGAAAGCTCCATGCCTAGCATAACCAATCATTTCATATGTCCTTTTCGGAAAATCCTCACCAAAAAAGGACCCAAATAGTCCATTTAGGACCTTTTCCAATTGTGCAATGTAAAATGACAAAAAAGTAGTTCAATTGCAACAAATCAAAATGATGGAACACATGATACAAAGAGGTTCCTACTAGTTCTAACATCATCTAGTGATTCAGCTACTATATTGTCCTAACATAAGCTTTATAAGTCATAATTTCTCATGCAAAATGAAAAACGCAAACAAGAGAAAACTTATCAAATCGGTGGATGGCAGCTTCTATTAATTGGAAAATTATCTAGAGAACCACTCCTTAATTCTTTTAAATAAGATTCATAATTTATGATTTGTTGTGCAAAACTGAAAATAAAAACGGTCAAGAAAAAAAAATGAAAGAGAGTGGAGAAACAGTTATTTTGTAAAAGTTGCATTTAAAACTTACTCGGTTGATCTTCCCGCAGCGGTAAACAGATCAGCCCAATGACGCCCATCAGTCTTCCTAGCAACACTAACAACCACATCTAGATATTCTGGAAAATTTTTAATCAAATCGCATGTCTTCTCAAAAGTGAGCAGCTTGAAGGTTTAGTAGAAGCAGACATATGAATCTTGTTTGCACCTTGCCTGCGTAAGAAAAAAATAATTGATATTACTCTTGCCAAGACAACACTGTATGCTTTCCAATGACATCCCCCAAAAAAGCTCCCAAAGTCAATTAAAGCTCACTTATAGAGACCAAAATAACTTTCCCCTCCAAGAAAACACTGCATACGACCATGGGAGCTCTGGGGACCAGATTTAACAGGAAGTAGACAATTTTCCTTATCATGATGGCAAATGTAATATAGTTTAAAAGTAGTAAATATATGGATCTTAGTTTGACCAGTAATTGAAGCACTCAACACTTATTTACAATAATATCTAAATTAAAAGATTGATTTTTGAAAACGACTACAATGCACAACAATAAAGGTCATAGCACAGTGCATGAAACTCCTGCCAATGTGAGTTTTGGATATTAATGTGCACAGCCGTAAGCACCAAGGCAGTTACCATGACTTGAACTTTAACCTCTAGATCACAATGAAATCAATCTAAACAAAATGTAATGCTTGCCCTCTTTTAAGTTGTATGATTTAAAAATGTATATCTTAAGAAACTTTCATATGATCTCAAAATGTCAAAATTCTAGCAGGATTATAATATATTTAACAAATTAAAAGCAAGGAGTATTAAAAACAAGCAAGTTAAACTCACTATTTAAAATTGTGCAATCAGAGGCACATCATAGCACAATTTACTTAAATATGCATAGAGGCTCACACCCAATTGGGTTAGATGCACATTTAGTGGCATCTACTCTATTGAGGCATTCACCAAATAGATTAGGGTTTTATAAATGGCCTCCTGCTTCACCACCCACTCATCATCCTCTTACTTTGTTTTGACTTGACATTTTTTTGATTGTGATGCTACTGCATTAAAATGTCTTGAGGCAAGCCTTGTCTCACTTAAAAAAAGTCTCAATAAACTGCACAATTTTAAATCTAGGTTAAACTACACACTTTAAAAGCAAATTTATGCTAAAACAAGCTTTTACAAAGGAAAGAGCGTGCATTCAAAGCAAATTTTCAGATAGAGTTACTTTTGGTTTTTTTGTTTATCCATTTAATTGATTTTCTTCCCTCTTAGACTGTAAATTTTGGAGTAGTGCCTTGAAGTACATTTATTTGCCTTTGTATATGTTTCTACAAGTATTTTCTAGCATTTCATTGTTTATAATTTTCTCTTGTTCATTCTTCTTCTTACGAAAATAGTAAATTGGAATGTTCATATAAATGCATATCTTTGTATGCTGACTAATTTATATATTATCATAAGAATATAAAACATACAATTTTTTTTCTTTTTTCATCATCCAAACAATGTTATTGTTCACAGTAAAGTTATGATTTTGCATTTAACCAAAGCATTATGCATACCATCAAAGCTTGTGATTCATCGTCATCTTTTAATATTTTACTTGAAATGATTTGACAAAGCAGAACGTGAGATTATAAGCATTAATTGCTCCAAGAAACAATATTTTATGTATTTTTGAAAATGTTACATTAGATTTGTTGATTCATAAACAATGAATTAGCTGTTATCATTGATTCAATCCTTCCGGTTCTGTAATATAAGATGAAGAATAACTTTGGCGCAACTCTCTTCCCCTTAGCTTCTTTTGTGATGTTGGAAGAGCTTTGCTATGAATTAATAGCCTGTTCTAATTTGACGCTTGAGAATCATTACAAAATAACTCAAGAATTTGGGGTAAAATGCAATTCAGATTACAATTTGACTCTTTCAAACATGAGCTCATGATTCTAGATTCAATATGGTCAATCTGGCACTCAAAGAGATTAGGCAAAGTGATCAAAAAAGTAACAGATTTTTTCATTAAATAAATGTTATTTGAAGAGTTGACGGATAACAGACTGTAAAGTATAGAAAGTAAGACTAGCCCAACTGTCATTGATTCAATCCTTCCGGTTCTGTAATATAAGATGAAGAATAACTTTGCAACTTTCCCCTTAGCTTCTTTGTGGATGTTGGAGAAGAGCTTGCTATGAATTAGAATAGCCTGTTCTAAAATTTGACGCTTGAGAATCAATTACAAAATAATCTCACTCAAGAATTTAAGGCAAATGCAATTCAGATTACAATCCCTATATTGACTCTTTCAAACATGAGCTCATGATTCTAGATTCAATATGGTCAATCTGGCACCAAAGAGATTAGGCAAAGTGATCAAAAGTGGAACAGATTTTCATTAAATAAATGTTATTTGAAGAGTTGACGGATAACAGACTGTAAAGTATAGGAAAGTGGGAAGAAGGCCCAACAAAACCATTGTTTGTTGTTCCCATTTAAAACAAATTCAAGTAGTTTCAATTCAAAGGTAGTTTAGGTTAGATCAAGTTTGATTTTGAAAGGAAAGTCTAGCTTGCAGTTCTGCCCAAATTAAAGTCATTCAAACCAAAACAACACAAGTATTTCAAAACGAGATAAACCTAAAATAACACAGTTAAAAATTGCTCAAAATATTTATGTAGAATAGACTTAACACCTCATGTTATACTTAGTAATGAATAAGAAATGAATATTCATGTTTGAACCAAATAGATGGGATGGTGACGACTTAGTACATACACAAAAAACATGTAAAATCATAGAAGGATTTTTCACATATTTGAAATACAACTTTGCTTCAAAATTTTGCATCAAATTGGGATAAAAAATATACTTCACTGGCATTGGCCAAAAAAAACACTGCAGTGGAGAACGCCAAACAATGCAAGTGTAGTTTAACACAAGAGCTCAAAAGCTAGTTAAATATAATTGCATTTTAGAAATATATAATGGAAAATAGAAGAACCACATAAACATCAAAAAATGAAAAAAAAATGTAAACAAGCATGAATAAAATAACTAGTCAAGCCAAATTTATATCAAGATGTCTTTCAAATTATTGAAACCATAGTTCTTAAGAGATGCAGATCTTTGAAGAAATCATATTGAAGAGGTACTTATGAAGTCTGCCCAAAAAGTATGAAAAGTGACGTAAATATGATGATGTCATGGTATTGTTGTTTCATGAAGACAAATTTCTTCTTCAATGCATTTCTTCAAAATCTGACTAAAAATGCTAATTGGCGTTAATGCTCAAGCACATTAAACATATTTCATAGAAATATCATATACACAAAATTAGACTGCTTATATAAATCATCTGAAGGTCAATGGCTCAAATCCATTCAAAAAGGTTAAGATCCGTTACTCTACATGCTCTAGAGAAAATGAACTTCACTAAATATAACATGGAAATTTTGCCTTGTAAATAGCTATACGCTACATTTTCTCCATTGTTTGGGGCCCATCCCCAATTGAGTCATGTAATGTTGGCTCCATAATGTGAAAATTGCTCATTACTTGATCAAAAGTTCTTTATAAGAAATAACTAAGCAATGTGGTATCCATCTTCACATAACGATTCATGCCCAATATCCATTAGGAACAACCTATAGAAATGTATAACTATTTTTTAATAAATAAACTGCATACCTTGAAATTTCAGCATCGAATACAGTAAAAAGCAGCCATTCCAATGGGAGAAATGACACTTTTTTGCTGATAAATATGCCAACCTCAAAGCTTCTTTATTTTATCCCTCTAATATAAAGCAACAAAATGGAAAATGTTAGAAACTGTGGGGAAAAAATACAAAATGGGGAAAAAAAGAGTTTTTACATGCTATTTTCTGTGCTCACTACCTCAAGTGAAGGATTTCATGCTTGTTGACAGAACTTTTAACAGTTTAACCAAGAACATTAAAGCCTTTTTTTAAATTAGAACAAAAAAAGAAGGCCAACTTATTCATCAAGTTTTAAGTACCACAATTCATAAATGCTTAATAGAAGGTTTCGTCATCAGAAGAAAATGTCCATAAGCACAAATAGCAAAAAAACAATTAGTATTAAGAAAATCCTAGTAAATTAAACTCTTCAAGTATGGTACACAAATAGTGTTTCAACAAGTACAGGAGGAGAAAATTGAGGCAATGCCCACTCAAATTCTTTAAATAAACCCATTCCATGAAATAAGACTTGAGACTAACCATAGATTCTATCACATAAGGGTCACATAAGCAATGCCTTGCAAGAAAAGTGCTAAGTCTTCACCAAAATGTTGTGATTCCTTCTTTTTCTTTAGCAGAAGCCATAACAATTCATACACAATGACCCATGATGAATGCTTCATAATAATTTTGAGAAGATCTATGAATAATGTTATGAAAAACAAGGAGAGTAAATTTAAAATGCTACTTTTAAGGATTACCCTCATTTAGAATATGAATGCCATGAAAAAAAAAATACTTGTGATAACTTTGAGCTGCCTAAAAAAAAAATTGTATGATGCAAGTAGATTTTCTAATTAAAATATAAACCATATAGAAGTCTAGATTGATATAAAATAAGATTAGTACCAAAAGATTATACGCAATCCTATGAAAAACTATCATGAAATTTTTCCTCCTGTTGTCAAAATGATATTATTCAATCCTAATTTCACTAGCTGCTAATGTTGGATGGTCTATACAATAATATGATGTGAAAATATCTTTTTTGCATGAGGAGGTTAAAAAAGAAGTTTACGTGAATCCTCTACCAAGATTGAACACCTCCATCACAAAAAAAATAAAATGTATAGATTTAAAAGACTACATAATCTTAAACAATCCCCAATGATGGTTTATCAGATTTATAAAATCATGTATGAAATGTGGAATAAACAAAGCTAAGTTGATCTACATTCTTTATAATATATTCTACTAACAAAAATTTTAACTCTTATCATGAATGTTAATGACATAATTGTTATAATTGATGATAATAAATAAATAATACTCAAAAAAAAAAAAATCTCCACAAATTTTGAAATCAAACTTGATAAGAACAAACATTTCATGGGTATAAAGTCACTCAATCAGACAAAAGAATTTTTATTTTTCAATATTATATTATGAATCTTTTGAGAGAAATAATAATGACTAATTACGAGTCATGTGAAATAACAATTAAACCAAGTCAAAAACAAGTTCATAGATACAGGAAGAACATAAGTTGGCATTAGATTATCAAAGATTAATTGAAAAACTAATCTACCTCACCTTTGCCCTAACATAACTTTTGTTGTGAGCCTCATAAGTCAATTTATGTACAAATCAAGGGACTCACATTCAAGCTACCTACAAAATTCCCAATTATCTAAACTGAAATCTTGAAAAGGGATCCTCTATAGAAAACATGAAACCCTACAAATTGAAGGTTATGTTGACGCTAACTATGTTGGATCATTGATGGATAGGAGATCCACTTAAAGATATTGCACACTACAGGGAACAAATCTAATAGCATAGAAAAGTAAGAAACAACATATTGTCTCAAGGTTAAGTAATGAATTTGAATTAAAAGTAATCATTCAAAGTATCTATGAACTCCTATGTATTAAAATTATACTAGACAAATGAAAAGGACCTGTAAAAATATACTATAACAATAAAGAGTGAAAGAATATACTGACAATAAGAAATGAAAAGAGTTATGAATTTATGTATTAAATACAGAAAAATATATGCAATAGATTCATGTGTTCAACATGAAAAGAGGAGTGTCATGGATTCATGTGCTTAACATGGAAAGGGGGATGCCACTAATTACTCTCTCCTCCCATTGGCCAAGATAAGAAGTTCTAGATAATAGTTACAAGTTTTAGAAGCTTTGGGATTAGAAGTATCCAATAAATTGATGAGTAGTTTTGTGTCATTAGAAGTATGAAAAAAAAAAAACTTTTTAACCAATTATTTTCTATAATTTTATTTCAATGCTTCTCTTTTTCTGCCCAGTATTCCTCAACTAGATTTAACTTAGATATAAAGCACTTGAATAAGTATATGCATTGATAAATATGAAGCTAAAACTCAAAATAGTCCCCCAACTATTTGCATGTGGTCAATTTAGTCTCAAGCCATCACATTTCTCTAATTTAGTCCATGACAATATAAAATTGATTTAAAATGATCCCTCGAGGATTAAATTGAAATAAATTTTGTATAATTGAGAGAGTAAAATGGGATCAATTTGTATCACTATTTCTATATGAGGGACCATTTTAAATCAATTTTGTATAGTCAAGGACTAAATTGGAGAAATGTCAAACTCTGGGATTAAATTGGCCAGATGCAAATAGTCGGGGGACCATCTTAGGATTTATTTTGATAAAAATGTACAATATATAAAGCCAAATTAAGTTAATCTATAAAAAATTCAAGAGTAGTACTAATTGTGTATTCAAGGATACTTGGACATGCATGCGTTGAAAAAGAAATTCACCCACAAAGGAAGAATAGCAGATTCCTTGCAATGTGAAACTCTAGGACTAAATTGGCCACATAGAAATAGTGGAGGGGGACATCTTAGGATTTATTTTGATAAATATATACAATATATCAAGCCAAATTAAAATTAATATATAAAAAGTTCAAGAATAGTACTAATTGTGTATTCAAGGATACTTGGAGATCTGGCATTCAAAAGAAATTCACCCACAAAGGAAGAAGAGCAGATTCCTTGCATCAGATGTACCCTCATATGCAGAATTTATCCCAAAAGTAACGAGGATACCTTTCAATGAAACTATCACTAAAGATTGGAAAGAATATCTATCAACCAGTACCTGAAGAAGGTGACGGAGTAAACAATGTAGAATTGTTTGAGCTTGTGGACAGGGCTCATAACATGGAAACTCAGTGCCTGCTGTAAATGACATCCTTTGAGAAACACCAACAATGATGCCAGCATTTGGAAGAAGCCCCAAAGGATATACTTCACGATCAAATTCAAGCTCGGGATCCAGCTACAGTCAGAGGAAGCAAATTAATTATTTGAGTGTGTCATACCAGAAAAATGCTTTTAATAAATCAAGGGAAGAAATAAAAACCATTTCAACCAATAATAACGTATGTTACAAACGATCACTTGCAAAGTGAAAATGCAGGAAAAATATCTTTCATAGCTTAGTTTGCAAGTATTAAGTGACAGTTTGAAATTTGTTTACATATCACATTATAAGCACAAATATGCATTAAACTCAAAATAATCCCACAAATATTCAAATGTGAGCAATTTAGTCCTAAGTGTTACATTTTTCAAACTAGTCTTTTGACTATACAAAATTGATCCAAAATGATCCCTTCGAAACCAAAATGGGATCAACTTTTTATAGTCAATGAAGTTAATTGGGATCAATGTTGTATCACATATTCTACATGAAAAACAATTTTGGATCAATTTTGTAAGGTTGAGAAATCAAAATGGAGAAATGATAGTCTAGGATTAAATTGGACACACATGAATAGTTAGGGACTGTTTTGGGATTTGATCTTATCTTTCCTTAAGCACGGAATCAATATTTTAAATTGATATAATATAGTAGAAGAAAATTACAAGCAAGTTCATGCTTCATATTAACAAGGCAGACCTTACTAATAAGTTTGGAAATGTTTTACTTGGTAATGATGTGAACGTGAACAGGTAGATTAGAACTTGAAGGTGACAGACGACAATCAATACAATATGTTCTAAGGATTCAGAAATATATGAAAAAACTATTCCGACTCTAACCATGGTCAGTGCTCCAATGATATAGTAAGAAAACAAAGAAAGACTACTTTTTTTTGCATTCTGAATATATATATATATATATATATATATATATATATATATATATATATATATATGTTTCAGTTTTCAGGGTAGCACAAAGAAACTTAGCTAATATACTAATAAAAAGACCATTAATTGAATCAATCAAAAAAATGTCCTCTTTCTCCAGAAATGGCATTACATAGATTTCAAAGTTTATAATAAATGAATAGCAAAGGATCTAACTTTAAGAACATTCCTCTAATACCCCAAAATTTGAAAACTTTGGGATAAAAGTTTCTCTTGAAAATTATACCTTTTTTTAGCATACTGAAAATGATCAAACATATTTTTTATAAAATTCGATATTTTATTCAATCATTTGATATATAAAAATATAAATAAATATTTAAGTATAATAGTATTAATTAATTAATTAATTATAGAATATTCTAAGAATATTCCTCAATTAACCTTATCCATCCTTTATTTCTATTGAAATGATGGTGGCGAATGGATATGAATGGAAGAAAAGTGCTCAAGTAAGAAAACAAAGAGAAAAGGAGAAGAAAGAAGGGGGGAGGAGGAACAAGAAGTAGAAAGAAGAAGAGGAGAAGAGAAAAAAAGGGGAGAAGAAAAAATGAAGAAACATAGAAAGAATAAAGGAAAGGAGAAAAATTAGGAATAGAGAAAAGAAATCTGATTTTATGCAATTCTTTTGCAAATTAAGTTAAATTTTAAAATAAAATTTTGATTTTTTAAGTATTCTCCTCAGATTAAAGTTGATTTCGAGTAGATAAACATTAAGGCTTGTATGAGGAAGAATTATTTTGATATAAAAGATTATTTTGAAATTAAATTGAGCTTGAGTTGAAAATTAAAAATATAATTAAAATGAAATTTTTATTTATTTTACATCGTTTATAAAAGAACAAAGTTTCCGAGTGACCAATTCAACAAGGTTAACTATCAGCTGGGTAAGATTTATATACTCTAATTCGAGAAACAAATTTCTTTAGTCTTTTGTTTATGCATTTAAACATAAATTAGACTTATGTGTGCAATGCATTAGAATTTCTTCATATTGCAAACTACATGTTTACAACTTACTATTTGTATAAATGATCACATAAATTTTGATGATATGAGCCTAAAATTAAATGCATTATAATTATACAAATATTTTATCGGTTGACGACACTTTAAAAAGAAGGAATCTGATACATGTAAATTGTTCATTCATATATACAGTTGATCATCATATTTTAAAAATGAAGCATATATTTATATAAATGTTCAATGATAAAAATATGTTAAGCTTGATAAATGTAATATTATGAGAAGATAGATTAGCAATGATATGTTTATGATACCTGTATCGGTGGGACAAACTGGTTCACTATAGAGCCAAAATGATCCTCAATGTTGTTTAATAATGATAATGTTGGATTTCACCTGAGCTTTATTAAATTTTATGATGTAATCTTCGAATTAGATTTATACTATATATTATGTAACGTGGATCTACAGCTCACTACCATATGATGGCCAATAAGTCTAGAAAATCATATATGACACATGCTATAGTTAAAATGAAGAAAAAATAATGTGATAGAAATTAAATTAATAAATAAATGACTTGATGTAACTAATCAAAGGTGTAAGAATTTAAATCCTTAACTGACATAATACTATAAGAGAATTTACAATTGTCATTATGTTGTTGTTAATATTAATTCTTATGTAACCAAACTTAATTTTAAATATTATATTAATATACTAGTTAAAATATGAACAAATTTATGATTATGTCCAGTCACAATTAGCATACATGTTTATTATTCTTGATTATTTAAATTCAGTATTAAAATTGTTTATCTTGCTGAGCTTCATAACTCACTAGATTAGTATTCAAATTTTTACAAAAAAATAAAATTGATGCTAAGTAAGAATCAAGTTAAATTGTATTATTATATTTGATGGGTAGTTAATGTAAGATATAAAATTTATATATGTATTAAATAAAATTTAATGTTTTGTATGTGAATCTTGATATATAAGATACTGTGTAGATATAAAAATGAAATGTATGGATCGCTTCCACTTATATTCACTGATTTAATTTTACTGAATGTGTAGTTATTCAAAAGTTGTTATATGTAACTTCGGGTGTACTTAGGTAATTGAGTTTATCACTCACTTTATTCTGGTGAGTATGAGGATTCAATCATTTAAATCGTACTTGCTTTTGCTATGTCCCATGTTGATTTTAAGAAAGAAGTCATTGCGGAGCATGACAATTGCTTTCAATATAATGTTAGTGAGAAGTAGTCAAAAAATAGCTAGAAAGCAATGCTGCGCCACTGAGATAGTAGTGTAGATCAGTAAGATAGTAATGCAGTAGACTTGGAGGTGACTATAAAGTATTGTTCTTGAGTGACTAGTACAAGAGGTTATCTTTAGAATTTTTAGTGATTTTTGTTATGCTTCCTTAAGCCATTTTTATTAAAAGGACCTCTACTTTATCCAAAAACCATGGTGTTCATGAATAAAAGTTGATACTTACCATCCCATTTAGGGGATGTGAAACATTACTTCATGTCAGTCATGAACTTGTATGATAAAATCATGCTAGATAGTTAAGTTCCTATCTGTTACCCCCATTTCTTTTTCACACTATTTTCCTTTGTTTTACTCTCCTTTTGTTTGCCTCAAGGTCTTGTGACAATCAAATCAAAGACAACTAAAACCTGTTCTTTGACACCTACATCAAAAATTTTGCTGGAAAAGCAATCTTCAAATTTGGGGATGCATTTCAGGAGTAGAGATAATCAAATCCTTGTCTTCCACATTTTCTTGTTACCAATCTTCTTTCTCTCAGTCTTTGTAGATTATATAATCCAATAGTAATAACCAAACAAATGTGTCCCTAGAGTAATGCATCTTTCATGGTTTGCATCATCTAGGACACATGTCCAATATCAGACATCAAATAACCACATCATTTTGAGTTTGCATATCCTAGACTAGCATACCTAGGCACATCTAGCGATTTTTTTTTTTGCAAACTTCAACAGGATGTTTAATAACATACAAACCCACATATCAACTTTGAGAGTGCTAAGTTTTGGCTCCTTAAAATAATCACTAAAGAATCCAATAACCATAAAAAAAAAAATCACATGGCTGTTAAGCATTTAGAATAGGGTTACTCTAGCACCAACTTCTATTAGAGAGAAGGTACATAACTATGATATTCAAGCACTAAACTGAGCAACGTAACGCATCCTGTTACACACTCCTTTACGAAATAATATCATAAGAGAATATATAAGTTGGATGTTCAAGTTTTGAGTTATTTCAAGAATATGATTAGGTCATTGAATAGGCAACTATCCTAAACATAGCTCAGTCAAAATGGCGGATGGAAACAAACTAAACTGCACATTGCCATTAGAAGAAAGTTTCTGATTTTTATTAACCAAAAAATAATAATAATAATAAGCAGCTATGAAGCGTACACGCACAAAAAAATTCAGGTTAAAAAATGGCTAGTGCATACTAGGTGGCACAATAAAGGAACGTTTGGGCAGAAAATTTCCAGCAGGATGAACCAACAATATAAATTTAATGGCAACAAAATGGTTGCAATAAATATTAATTATCCTTGAAAAAATAATCTCCATATCTAAATATTATAACATAAACTTAGTTCCAAGATAAAAGCATCACTCTCTCAATACCTGGAAAAATCCTCCTGTTTAAAGGATCAGCTCCAGGAGATGGATACCAAACCTGCAATGATCGGCTTCAACACAAACATTCAATTCCAAGGTAAACTAGGTAATTTTTAGTCTCGAAGATTCCATAAAGGAGGAATCAAGTGGTGCACATCACCAAAAAATAAATAAATAGATAACACAAGAAATGAAGGAAAATAGTGAATTTATAAATAAATAGATAACACAACAAATGAAGGAAAATAGAGAATTTACCTGCATACCTCGGTGGCCATAGTCTAGCCAAGAGACTTCCTCAATAAGATTTTCCTTCTCCTCTGAAAGACCGCAAGTAACCCAAAACAGTTCAACTGAATTTGTTAGTACTTGTTCATGCCCGTCATCCAAATCAAGTAATGAAAGCTCCCCATTAGTCCTCAGAATTAAGCATCTAACATTACAAGAAAAATAAGAATTATGGTAAAGCTGGTAGCTTTACAAAATCGGAAAAACATGTACCGCGAAGGCTGATGGACCAAGGAATTTGCAGATATTGAACTGTCCTTCAACTTCCCTCCAATTGTAAGATCGGGAATGAACCGCATGGATGCTGGATGGCTCTTTGCAGTCATAATTGAAAGTTCACGCACTGTGGAAAGCTGTTTGTCATTCGATTACTTATGAAGAGATGGTTCATCATGATCAACATTCATTTCTAAACTAGCACCTTTGTGAAAAATAACTGCTCTGCTGCCATTAATGAAAGACCAAAAGTATATTTTTCCCAATTACCTGCAAATATGGTGAGCTAGTAGGAGACAATTCTCCTGAAACCTTTACATGGAAAATATGAATATCAAATGGACGATACGTGATGAGTATATAATCCCGGAAAACATCCATGATAATTGGTTTTCCAAGTAATGGCTTCCGACAAAGTAAGGAGCTCTGGTCAAGATGATATCTTGGGAAAAATAGGAGTTCATACCTACATGAATTAAACAAACCTTTATGTGAAACAAGAAATAGCATCACCCAATATGTGAATTAAAAAACAAAAGAATGTTAAGAATGAGGAAGTCTGTAATTCATAATGAAAATTTGACTATATAAACCTCATAATATAATGAACTGGCCAAATATTGCCATTGTTTATTTTCTTAAAGAAATATACCTAAAATTTACTTTCAGACAAAAATATCTCTATTATATAAAAAAATAAGTCATACAACTGAGTGAAAAGATGTAAATATTTTAACAACAACAATGGTAGAACATCCCTCTTCCCAACACCATTATGTCTCTAACAATCTCAAAACTCATGTGATTAATCTGCAGCTTCTTAGTGACATTCTCTATATTCCAACCATTTTTTATTAAAAGCTAGTAATATTATATTTTTTATTATTTAGGCTTGAATGTATTCATCATTACCAATTCTAGTTTATAAAAGGAAAGCAACTAAAAGATAAGTCTTGGCATAAATAAAGAATAAGGTATGTACTTATAATAGGAGTTTTGAACTTTGTTTAAACCATATTCGTAAACTAAAATTTAAATTTTAAAACATTTTAGACATCATATTAATTGTTACAACCATGTTCAAACATTATTTGAGCTAAGTTGGAACCTTTTTGAACTACCTTCGAAGTTCGGACCATATTAAAACATTGTTTTTACCAAATTCAAACCAAGCTTGAACAAGTTCAAATCATATCATTTTATTTTGTGCTATCTTTTATGTAATTGATTCATTTGAACTGGTATAAGATATATATATATACAGATATACACTCCAATTACACATGTAAAGAGGCATGCAGTGCTTGAGTCCCATATACAGTTGGGGCTATGATGGATAAAATAGTTGGACAATTTCATGCTTAAATTTATTGCAATGGCTGAGAAAATTCTAGCTTCAATAAGAGTTCAAATTCATACTTGATCACTTTATAGCAGTATAGATGAAATCATATTTGGGAACTCTATAATGATATAAATAGGTACCATAACAATAATTCATGGAAAGAGATTGTCTTCATCGATATTAAATACTACAATAGTCAAAATACAAGAAAAATGCAACTATGTTAATTTATAACTATTGTGAGTGTATGTTATTGTATCAAAGTTATTGTCTATTATGTTATAGCTATTGTAATTGTACTACATGTATCAAATTTATAATATGCTATGTTAAAGATTTTATCGTACTTTATTGTATCAAAGTTGTAGCCTAATGTGTTATAATTATTCTGATTACACTTTTGTGTGTCATAATCTATTATCTTTTAACTTGTTCAAAGCATGTTCGAACCATTTCTAAAACTCTTTTGAACAAGATTCAAATATAGCTCAAATATAGATCAAATAGTACATGAAAATTGTTTGAATCTTGATCAAACATTGTATGAATATGGTTCAAGACCCTTATACTTGAATCAAATGAATTTTCACGAAATATAGATCAATCATTAAACAAACAACACTTAAACACATTAAATAAAAACATATAATAACAAACAGCACTTAAACACATTAAATAAAAACAAGTAACAACATATATGATAGTTAAGTACATCATAATAATAGTTACTTGACATATCATTATAAACATAAAAGCGGGCTTATAAGTGTCAAAAATTGACCCGAACCAACAATTCGACTCAAAAAAATTGGGTTTAAATTAACTTGATTAATATTCGGGTCGAATTTGGATCGAAGTATATGACCCATTTAATTTTTTGATCGGGTTTAGGTTGACTTGTCAACTCAAAATTGACCTGATTTTGACCTATCAAACTGAGATTGAATTGGTTTTGATACACAAACTTTAATTTGACTCGGTTTTAACCTGAAATACATTTCTAAATGAGTGAATTAAGTCAAGTTCAAGTTAGTCGGGTATATATCGAGTTGAATTTAAATTAGAATTTTTAACCAATATAATATTCAGGTCAAGTAGTTTCGAGTCAAAAACATGACCTATAAACCCAAATTGACAGCCCCTTAAGCAAGCCTTCAACATTAAATACAATACATAAAAACAGTATACAATAATGACAGCATAGTGTAACCATTATAACAAAACACTGATTGGAGTCTAAATCAAGTGATCGTATACCCAATCAAAATGAGCAAAAGATTTATAATAATTTTTTTTATTATATAAGTTTGAATGCAACCATCACCCCTTTAATGCCAAAATCTAAATATATTATCAAAGAGGTGAAAGGAGGATCTTAAGTTGAAAATAAGTGTTCAAACATAGTTCGAGCAATGTTCAAGCATGATCCATGTTCAAATATGATTTGAACATCATTTGAACATCCTCCATTTTAAAATTGTCGTATATATAAAAATACTCATGTAGATACCCTAAAATAAGAGGAGGTTGATATAAAGACAATAATAGAAATCTCAAGGCAGCTAAGCGACTATAAGCTATTTTAAATCCATATCATTAAGTAGAAAACTAAATCTAGATTTATCATCAATGTGAAAACTAATATAAGAAAAGGAACCAATTAATGCTTCAATTGAACCCAAGCTAGTCGAAGGGGAGGCAACTCGTGTGGCTAAATAGGGGAGGCTGAGGAGAGAAAAATCGAGGGAAGAGGGGTAAGAAGGGGAACCAAGCAGCTATCAGAGAGAAAAAGAAAGATGGATCAAAACAAGGAGCATAAGGGAGAAAAAGAGAGTGTGATGAAGGAGGACTCAAGCCACATGCGAGCAAGAGTAGCATGCTAAGCAAGGTTCCAATGAGCTCCTGCAAGGGGCATGGCAGGTTGAGATGCACCTAGGCATGACAACACCAAGCTGAGAAGTTGGTTTCTAAGGCTAGGGCTTTTTTTCTTCAAGCATAAAAAAAAATAAAGATTCCATTCGTTTAGAGACCCTATTACTAATTTATGTTTAATGATGAATTTTAAGTTAGGGTTAATTTATTTTAGATGAAATATTACTTAAGATTTTATTTTATATATAATAATAAATATTAGATTTCAATTTACAAACTATATAAAAAAATAATATTTGTCATATATGCGTATAAATTTTTTAATGAGATTTAAAATACTATTATTATCTCATAACATTGAAAATGAGATGATTAATATTATTACTTACAAATTCATTATATATAAAGTATTTAAAGGTATAAACATAAAGAAAATAAACTTAAACTTATCAAGAATTATTTAAGAAGAAGATAATTGCAATTTAATTAGAGTTAAATAACAAGAATGAAGCAAAGGAAACTTCAATGACCTAATTGAGCATCTAAACTAATTAACAAATAATAATTATGGTCTATTTACTTAATTAAAAGTAAAAATTAGCTAAGCTAATTTATTGAATGAAAGAAAATTGTTATTAAATAATATAGTTAAATAAATCTTAATTAAACATGAATATTTATATACTTCTTTAGCTGCTCAATTAAAGGACATGGAGACAAAAAAAGCAAAGGCTAATCATTAACGGTCAAAGTGAGTACTCATACTTCCGTTTATTATTTCTTCTAAACAAAGTGCATGAAATGCTATTGATACTTATTAAAATAAATCATTATTGAAAGTTTTATGATGACTTATCAACAACAACAACAACAACAAGCCTTAATCCCACTAGGTGGGGTCATGAATCATTAATTCTCGTTCTATTTTGTGTCAAATTCTCATTTAAATCAAGTATACTAAGATCATTTTTTATACATCTTAACCAAGTCATTTTAGGTTACCTCTACCTTTCTTAACATAAAGAAAATCTAATGCATCTACTCTCTAATCATTATTGACGGTAGCTTTATGTGGCTAATCAGCTCTTTCTTAATCTTATCTATTTGGAGCTACTCCAACTCTTTCCCGAATATACTCATTTTGCATTCTATCTCTAAGAGTAAAGCCACTCATCCACCTAAGCATCCTCATCTCTGTAACACTTAACTTAGTCTTATGCTTCTCTTTAATTGGCCAACATTTTGCACCATAAGTAATTGCAAGTCTTATCACCATCTTATAAAATTTTCTCTTAAGTTTAAGTAGAATTTTTCTATCACATAATAGGCCAGATGCATTCCTCCACTTCAACCATCCAACTTGAATTCTACTAATAACATCTCCATCTATTTCACCATCATTTTGAACAATATTCAGTTTTAGATCTACTAAAACGAAAACCTTTATACTCTAGAGTTGACCTCCATAATTCAAGTTTCTGTTGGACTCCCTCTCTGGTCTTATCAACAAGAAGAGTGTCATCAGCAAAAAGCATACACCAAAGTACATCTTCTTGTAAATGCCTAGTAAGAACATCCATAACTAAAGTAAAAAAAATAAGGGCTTAAAGTTGATCCTTGATGTAATCCAGGAAAATATTTTGTCAATCCTTGTATTTGGACACAAGTACATCTAGTATACATATCTTAATGACTTGAATATAACCAATATTAACTCATTTTACGCTCTAGAACTCTCCAAAGAACATATCTTGAAACTTTTAAGCTTTCTCTAAATCAACAAATACCATATGTAGATCTTCCTTACTTTCTCTATGCTTCCATCAAATCCCTTAACAATCAGATAGCATCCATAGTAGATCTACGGCATGAAACCAACCGATTGAGAAACTTCATCATCACGTAACCTATGCTCAATTACTCTCTCCCATAATTTTAATGTATGACACATTAACTTAATTCCTCTATAATTTGCACACTCTTGTGCACCACCTTTATTCTTAAATATAGGAACCTACAAACTCTTTCTCCACTCATCTGACATCTTTTTAGTCTTTAAAATGACATTAAAAGATTTGTAAAGAAATTCCTGATCTCCTAAACATTTTAATATTATCCGGTCTCTTGCTTTTCCACATTTCATTTTCTTTAAAGCTTCACTAACTTTAGATTTACTAATCTGACGATAAAATGAAATTCTCAATTTTGTTTAGGGTAAGGTTGCTAAAATCAATCGAACATTCATCCTTCATTGAAAAGTTTATCAAAATACCTCATCCACCTATTTTCAATATCCTTTTCTAAAAAAGCATTTTATTATTTTCATCCATATATCTCTCACTATATCTTTCTTATCCTATCTCTTTTTGGTTTAACTTATGCGTCATCTTTCATCTATATGTCTATCATAAATCACTAAAAATTTAAATTTTTTACATCATATCTTAACTTTCTTAGAATCTCTACCACTATATATTTTTCAATTTTTAAATCAAGTTTTATAACAATACTTCTTATTTTTTATCTCCGGTCCTACTGCTTTTTTATGATGACTTATCAATTCTTCTAAAAGTATTAGTTCCATTGATTATCAAAGATCTTTTAATATATTTAATTTTTTTTAGTTTATGCATTATGTATTATAGATAAATATTATATGATATGAAAAATGTGAAGGTCATGAGCTATATAGAAGTGCTTGTATATATGTTTTGAGAGATGAAGTTCGCCTTTTAATAGTACTAGTTGTGAACGCTAAAATATCTCTATACATAAAATGGAAAAAGTCATAAAAAATAATATTAGTATTGAAATACCTTAAATGGTACATATTTTATATGGTGACTCCTATAATGGATGTGATATAGAAAAAGATATATATAAGATATGAGATTGTCCTTTTAGAATGTTTTGGAAAAAATTTTAACACGCTCATTTTTAAATAAAAAAATTATTAAATGACTTTATATTGATTTACTGCATTTAACAAGCATGTATGTTGTCTACTTTTCCCTTTACATTCATGCACACATATATATACACATTTTTTGAATTGATATTGCATTGGCCCAATTCAATATAGGCTCAACTCAATTCAAATTCAATCCAAGTGAGCCATGGCTAATTAATCAATTTAAATTCAATATAGTAGATTTGATTCTGAGTTTTATCCAAGAACAAAATTGATCCCATTTTGCATGTGAACTTCAATATTTTAAATCAAATTCCCAGCTCATAAGTGATTGGGTTTTATCTACACTGTGCTTGACTTCGTGAGGAAACATTACATTTTACATTATAAACCATTTTGTTTATTTTCATCCGCCTACACAACATTTCAGAAACATTTAAGATATGTGTTCACAATGAAAGATTCCAATTTCATACGGATCACCAACAATAAAGCAGCATCAATGAACAAACTCATAGTTTGCAGCAATTGAAATAAAATACAAGAAGACAAACTAGGCGTTAAAAACAATTCACAGAAACTAAAATCCGCCAACTTTAAAAATGATTCATCTGATAAGATATGTAGCAGAATTTCTACTAAATCCATCTATCAAAAGATGATTCAAAGATTTCCATTGTAACAAGAGAATATTTTACAAACTTAAAACACATTGGAATTTGAAAGAATGAGTATAAGATATTAGTACAGTAGCATGTTCCGCCACAAAAAATTTCTAAAGGGATTAATGACGCCAAATTTTATCTCATTGCATCAATGACCTATACTTTTTGTGAAATGACAGGTAGAACAGCATGGCAAAACAAGTTATCTTCACATAGCAATAGAAAACCAAACATGATTTCTAGAACTTTCCTCCAAGACATCATGGAGAAAAACAGAAAATAGCATATGCTCTTAGATTTTTCATATGATTGATTTTTCACCAAAGTTTCAGAAGTTTATTGCGAGACTAGAATGCAAGGAAGAAAGAAAGCACTCACGTGTTGGAAGAATCAATAAAGTTGCATAAAATAATAATTTTCCCCATCCACAGAAGACCTTTACACTGAATTTTTTGCTCCTGGGTAACATCTCCAAAGAAACGCCATCTTTTGTAACGTAAGTCATACAGGATGAGGCCATGGAGACCTGCAACTGCCAAGTACATGCCGTCTTTGCTAGCAACCACATGTTGAACAGGCCAATTTTGAGAAATATAGGATACCTAGTAACATTAAATAAAAAAATGATGAAATTTATGTTGCATTAAGCATCTTGAATAAGCAATAGTTATTTCATAAGAAAACTTAACTGGAAGATTAAGATGCAATATTCTTAGTTCATCGTTATCATCAGATTGCACAATCAGAACCCGATCTTCACCATACAATAGTTGCCGGACATATGTTGTACCCGAAAGTCCTCTATTAAGGCAATATTTACCAAACGAAAATGCCAGAATTTTATCCGATGAACTCTCTTCAACGGCATAAAGCTTGTACCCATATTCATCCCATTGCAATAGTGAGGCTCCACCCATAAGAGGTTCACTTCTTACCTCCTGATTAGTTTTCATCATAGGTGATTGAGCAGAGCTTACTCCTGTTTGACGAATTGTGCACATCAATCGACATCCAGATACAGACCATACAGCAAGTCCTCTAAACTTCCATCCTACGGCAAAAGCATAATTATCAGGCGTCCAGTCAATACAGGTAACGGGACCTGTATCCTCCATTGAGTACCTATAAACCATGAAACAGTTGACTTCAAAACTAGTTTCTGTTAAGAAATGCATGTTTAATCCATTACCATATTAGATGCATATATTTGATCATCATGGCAACATATAACAATAAAAGTATGGGTGTGAGTGCCGACTAATTGAGTTGGTATGGGCATCAAAAGGTTTTGCCAAGAGTTTGAGTTCAATAATTGCCCACACCATAATAAATAACTTTCAGACAGGTAAAATAAAAAAAGAAAGCACGAGTAATCAGTCTGATCGTTCAATTAACTATGCAAAAAAAAAAGTCGATGTAGCTCAATACTATACCGTAAAGGCAAATGTTGAGAAGAAAAGTGCGTGAGTATCATTAACAAGCATTTCTGCCAATGGTGTGTGATACATAACAAGAATTCAATTTCAATCATGGGCATCATGAAGATCAAGTTGATAAAATGAAGGGTTGAATTTTCATTCCTTATTAAAAGCCGGGTTCCTCCATAAAAAGGTATGAGTTTGGCGATCAGATCAATTAAAATAAGCTTCATTCAAATTTCAAATTTACTTGGTCAGCCTTACCATTTAATATTACTTTACATGTGATAAATAAAGGGCAAAGATCCTACGAAATATGCATTAGCCGACCCCTCTCGAGTTGGAAGTCAATTTGTGATTTATTATTATTATTTTACTTTAAGTATCAGGTTTCCAAATCAAGATAAACTATCAGAAATAAAAGTATAAGCTAATAATATGTTACTCATAAAACACTTCAAGGAAATTATCGAGCAACCAAGACAGTAGTAGTGACTCCACACAACCCACTACTTGCTCAGTCTACTGCTGGTGTCTTTCAGTTTCTTCCTCTCCATAGCCTATCAAAAGCATTTTCAGTATCTCCATGAGTTCAGATGAATCCAAAGAGCATGATGATGTTGAAATCCTTAGTATAAACACCATGCTCATCCAAATGACCAATGTTAACCTGGACTGCTGCATGAACCTTGGCATTAATTAATCTGTTTGTAGCAGATCATTTACTAGAGATATAGAAATCCACTAGTTGAACCTCTTCATTCTGCATTTGAAGCAAACTCAACAAAGATTTTTTTTTTCCAAGAAGCGGAAGGCTATAGCATGCTGAAGAGCTTCAAGCAAAGAGGTGCTAAAGGGGCAGCAATTTGTGATTCCTTATAATTCAATTCTCTTTCTTGTTTAGCTTATGGAAGACACCTTCGATAGAAACCAAAAATTGAATTATATAATGGCTCTAAACCTTCTTTTTAGTGTTGGAAGTCCACTCCTCTTAAGCTAGAGTTTGCATTATAATGCTCCATATAACCAAGTGGTATGTAACCATGAAATCAGTTATTGAGAAATGAAAATCATCGTTTGTTTGCTAGAAATTGCTGAGGAGCTTGGAGGTTGTTCTTCTCCTTGTAAAGTTCTCGAGTGAGAGCTCCAAGGATCCATGTGAGTTGAAGTGGCTTCGTGACTCCTTGATCCTTTTGAAGATCTTTGATGACACCTTCAAAGTTATCCTCTTATATTTTAATTCATTTTCATCCCTCTCTTTCTTGTTGCTCTAAACCAATATTGGTTTCCAAGCTTTGGTGAATAACATCGCCACTCCACCAAATCTAAAATACTCTGCATCAAATATCGTTCACATGCCACCACCTAGACCTACAAGATCCCTTTATTTAGTGTTAAAGCAAAAGCAAATCTACGACTTCTATTTGTTGATGTTGATGTCCACAGATCATGGAAAATCCATGGAACTTACGTCTGTTTGTACAATACATTAAATTTGCAAGATTGCTTCATCCACCTCACCAATCCACAATGTTCTTTTCAATATAGTATTAAATGTAACAAAGATATGATTCAATTATTCAAAATATGTCTTAATATTTCTCTTTTTAGTTATTTATATTTAAGAAAAAATTTTGCTGTCCATACAAAAAAAAACGTAAAATTTGTCGACAGCCAGCGTAAAAAACACTACCATTGCCGGTCCCAAGTCCGGATGCAAAAAGTGGAGGGTTGCGTTAGGTAGTCGACAGCCAGCGTAAAATTTGTCGAAATAATCATGACATGAATCCTTTAAATCATTGTGTTAATGCGTCCACAGGCGACCTGTTGTATGCAGAATCTGATGAAAAATGTGCTAGAGCATTGCATGGCCGGTCGATAAATAAACAGGGTTCCCACATTATGGACGGATTTGGTCAAAGAAGTTAGTCCATGAAACTAGAATTAGGTTAGGATCTTGGAATATAGGTACTCTTACAGGTAAATTAATGGAATTAATAGATATTATGGTTCATTGAAAGATAAATATTTTATGTGTTCAAGAAACTAAATGGGTTGGGGAGAAGGCTAAGGAGATTGATAGTTTAGGTTTTAAACTTTGGTATTGAGTAAAAGTCTAGAAATGGTGTAGGTGTGATTATAGATAAAAGTTTGAAGGATAATGTTATAAGTATTAATAGATGTGGAGATAGAATTATACTTTAAAGATTATTGTTGATCTTAAGATTATCAATGTTATAAGTGTCATGCTCCTCAATTAGGTTTGGAGGTAAGCTCAAAGAAAAATTTTGGAATGAATTAGAGGGATTATCTGAATCTTGAAGAAAAAAGATTTATTGGGGAGATTTAAATGGACATGTTGGTAGAGTGGTAGAAGATTTTAAAAGTATTCATGGTGGTTATGGATTTGGAGTATAATGAAGAAGGTAGATATTAGATTTTCTTTAACATGATTTTGTAGTTCTTATCTTTATTTAAGAAAAGAGATGAACATATTACTTATAAAAATGGATCTAAGTAAAACATGATTGATTATTTTTGATAAGAAAAATAGATCGTTTAGATTGTAAAGATTGTAAGGTCATTCAGTGAAATTTTAAGTCATATTTATTAGTTTTAGATTTTAAGATGAAAGGTTGTAAGAGAAAAATAAACTTAATTATTGTCACAAAGGACACTTAAAGAACACAAATAAAAATATTTTAAGAGCAAGCTACAAGAAATTAAAGTTTGGGATGTTCATAAGGAAGCTAACTATGTGGAAAAAAGTATCAAGTGCTATTAAACAAGTCTAAAAGATGTGCTGAATCAAAAAAGGAAAAGCTTCTTTTAATAAGAATAGTTGGTGGTGGAGTCGAGTAAGAAAAGATAAGAAATAAGAAGCATATAAAACTTGGTTTAGATGTAAAACCTGAGAATTGGGAAAGATATAAAATGGCTGTAGAGATTCTAAGAAAGCAATATATGATGCAAAAAAATTTAGCTTTAGTGATTTATACAATAGATTAGATACCAAAGAAGGTGAAAGATGTATGTATAAGTTAGCCAACCAAAGAGATAGGAGAAGTAAAGACATAGTTCAAGTGAGTATTAAGGATGAAAATAATAAAGTGCTTTTCTTAGAAAAGATATCAAAAAAAATGGATGAGGTATTTTAATAAACTTTTCAATGAAGGATCCGAAGTACGATTGATTTTAGCAACCTTAATACCCTAAACAAAAAATAGAGAATTTCATTTTATCGTCAGATTAGTAATAAGTTAAGAAGCTTTAAAGAAAATGAAATGTGGAAAAGCAAGAGGACCTGATAATATTCCAATAGAAGTGTGGAAATGTTTAGAGATCAAGGAATTTCTTGGCTTACAAATCTTTTAATGTTATTTTAAAGACTAAAAGATGTGATGAGAGAAAGAGTTGGTTCCTATATTTAAGAATAAAGGTGATGCACAAGATTGTGCAAATTATAGAGGAATTAAGTTAATGTGCCATACATTAAAATTATGGGAGAGAGTAATTGAGCAGTTACGATGTGATACGTAAGTTTCTCACAATCGCTTGGTTTCATGCCGTAGATCTACTATGGATGCTATACATTTGTTAAGAGGTTTGATGGAGAAGCATAGAAAAATAAAAAGGATCTACATATGATATTTATTGATTTAGAGAAAGCTTATGATAAAGTCTCAAGAGATGTTCTTTGGAGAGTTCTAGAACAGAAGTTAATATTGGTTATATTCAAGTCATTAAGGATATGTATACTAGAGCCACTTGTGTCCAAACACAAGGAGGATTGACAAACTATTTTCCTATTTCGCTTGGATTACATCAAGGATCAACATTAAGCCCTTATCTTTTACTTTAGTTATGGATGTTCTTACAGGCATTTACAAGAAGATGTACCGGTGTATGCTTTTGTCGACATTCTTCTTATTGATAAGACTAGAGAGGGAGTCCAACGTAAACTTGAATTATGGAGGTCAACTTTAGAGTCTAAAGCAGATCTAAAACTGAATATATGGAGTGTAATTTTAGTTTTTTTTAGTGTTGTGATTTTAGGTGATCAAGTCATTAATAAGAGTGAGTTTATCGATATTTAGGCTCTATTGTTCAAAATGATGGTGAAATAGATGGAGATATTATTAGAGAATTCAAGTTGGATGGTTGAAGTGGAGGAATGCATCCGCCTATTATGTGATAGAAAAGTTCCACTTAAACTTAAGGGAAAATTTTATAAGATGGTGGTAAGACCGAATGACTTATGGTGCGTAATGTTGGCCAATAAAAAGAGAAACATAAGACTAAGTTATGTAGATGAGGATGCTCGTGGATGAGTGGTTTACCCTTAGATAGAATGCAAAATGAGTATGTTCGGGAAAAGTTGGAGTAGCTCCAAAGATAGATAAGATTAGGAGAGTCGCTTAGATGGTTTGGCCACATAAAGCGTACCGTCCATGACTGACAGAGAGTAGATGCATTAGATTTTCCTTATGTTAAGAAAGGTAAAGGGTAGACCTAAAAGACTTGGTTAAGATGTATAAAAATGATCTTAGCATACTCGAATTAAATGAGAATTTGACACATAATAGGACACAATGGAGACGAAGGATTCATGTAGCCGACCCCACCTAGTGGGATTAAGGCTTGTTGTTGTTGCATACAAAAAAAACATGAATTATCTCCTATATTTATATCTAACTAGTTCTCTATAATCCCTAAAAATTTGAAACAACAAAGTCTTTCACTTATTTCTTCATGATATCAAAGCAATTTCCTAAACTCTTTCTCTTTTTTCCTCATCTTTTGTCCTGCCCGTTCTAGCTCTCAATTATTTCATTTATTGAAGTTGTCTCTTCTCATGGCAGACAAGAAAGGAAGCACCTTCTTTAAGGTTACATGCAGTCATGATCGATTTATCTGAATCAACAACACCACCTCACTAGAGGCACTAGTCCTTCCCATTATCAGCTACAAGCTTAATGGACAAAACTTCATCAAATTGTCCCAATTAATGATGATGTTTGTCCATGAGAAAAGAAAGGTTATCTTACAAGAGTAGCTCAAGCACCTAAACCAAAAAAAAATACCCCAACCTCCAAAATGAAAGATGGAAGATAATATATTGATGTCATGGCTAGAAGATTCCACAATAAATGAAATTGAAGATTATGTATTTTATGGCATGTCATCACAATATATTTGAGCTCTTTAACTTGATATTGGTAACAACTTACCATCCCTAATGAAATAAAATGGAGGCACCTAGAAGATTGTTGATGCAAGAAGAATGTGGAACAAAAACAAGCATAAATTTGAACTGAGCTGAAATAAAAAGTTGTATGATGTTAGTAGGAGAAGCTTAAGTATGAAGTCTCTCTTCAACATTCATGAAGACTTTTCTAAAGTTCAAAGATAAAAAAGCAGGAGATAAATAATATTAGGGCTACCTAGCAATCCTCAAAACTCTAACAACTCTACTCTTGTAGCATGTGGAAACCAATTGAACCACAAGGCTAATGGACACAAAAATGAGTAGACATTGGTGTTATTTGACCAATATTAAGATAGGTAGACATAGACCTAAAAAGGCTTGATTTAGATAGTATAAAAAATGATCTTATTTCATTTAAATGAGAATTTAACACTTAATAGAATTCAATGGAGAAGAAAGATTCATATAGCCGACCTCTTGTAGTGGGATAAAGGCTTCTTGTTGTATGCAACCATAAAACTTAAAATTTACCAACTTGCACTTATACATGGATGTCTCCTCTTTCAGCCCTCACATAATGCTTGCTTGTGAGTTTCATAGCCTGTTGTTGGTCGATTACACTTGAACCATACAGTCATCATTATGCTTCTACTTCTTAGCACCAACGCCGGCTAACATCAACATTTGTTGTGCTTATGTCCCATCCTTAACACCTAAGGTGGCGCCCTTGCAGCTTCATTGTAGCTCCTCTTACCCCGCACTTCCTATTAATTTTTGTCCAACATCTTGTGTCCAATGTCATGCAACTTCAATTCCACTAGCTCTAGCTCATCCACAATAACCATTTCATCTATTCGACCAATTACAAATCAGGTGTTCCCATAATGTAATGATTCCCCTATGGAAGATCCTACACCTAGGATTGAGTAGTATGAAATCTCATTCTATTTGTGATCCCTGTTCTTTCGAAGACGCTGCTAAAAGAGATAAGCCAACCTTCAAGCTGTCCTCCACCTATCTCAATAAACCTGCATTCATTTTTTTTTTATAATAAGAGTTTTAAGTTGGAATCTCCGGTCTCTTTCACCTTTGTTAGCAACTTTTGCCAAGGTCATATCCCAATATTGAGATTGTTCAAAGATTCATTTTTTATTTTCTATTGAATTAAAAAACTTTCTAATTCTGATCTTAATAAATTACACCTAGAAACTTCAGGACTCTTCCAAAGAAGATCATACTATGTGGATGATTTTTCAATGCGGATACTTAAGTGATCACTTCACTTTGATTTTTTTTCACCTGTTACTAAGTATGGGCTGCTTTTTCTCAACTATGGATTAAATAATCCAACCAATCCACTATGTTTTCTCTTGGTTCAATTTTTGCCAAGCAGTTTCAAGTGGATGCAGGTATTGTTAAGCTATCTACCACCAGTGACTAGACTGTTGGTTGAATTGAGTATTTCTAAACAATAAGAACGAACTAGTGGATAAAATGTTTCAAATTCTCTAAGCTAAGAGTAAAACAACAATAACAACAACAAACCTTTATCCCACTATGTAGGATCACATGCACGAATTCTTTTTCACCATTGTGTCCTATTAATCATCATATTCTCATTTAATTTTAATAAAATAAGGTCTTTTTTTTATTCTTCCTAATCAAGTCTTTTTAGGCTTGTCTCTGCCTTTTCTTAACATAGGTTGAGTCTAATACATCTACTCTTCTAACTATGTCATTGGACGTCCGACGTTTTATATGACCAAACCAATTGATGTGACTCTCTTTAATCTTATCTTCCACTAGAGCTACTCCAACTTTTTCACGTATAAAACTGCTTCACATTTTGTCTCTAAGTGTAAACACACTCGTCCACCAGAGCATCCTCATCTCTACAACAATTAATAGAATAAAAATATATCATAACTCTCAAAAGTTTATCAAATGTCAAGTAAGGCATTTTAAATGAAGACTCTCATGGTTCTTCCCTTCGAGAAGATCTTATTTTGTTGCGTTCTTGCTATCATTGATAATGTTTTTTATTTTAGTTTTATGTTTTTCAACTAGCAATTTTCTTCAATTGATTGGTTTTATAATCATATTATTGACTGATCATAAGAAAATTTTGCTTTAAAAAAAAGCCATATGCCACCATCTAAACCCTACAAGATAAGAAGGGCATGGATTTTATGGAAATGTAGAAGTTTCATCTTCCAAAAGATGAAATCTCAAATGAGTGGTTAAACATGCGGTTATTCTTTTGCATCTTGGCAATTAGCCCACAAATGATCACATCACTAGACCAGCAAACTTAAAAGCAGGCTTCAAAGTTGCAGATCAGACTAAACCATTCAGAAACTAAGTTCTCCATCCTTGCAAACCTGACAAATGAAATATACAAAGTACAAAGTCCATTCATAACAAGTTAAAGATATCCCCAAGACAACAGATGTGACATGTGATGACAGCTTTCGCAACCACTATTAAGAACCTTTGCCCATGATTACCACCATAGTAAGTTGAAAGTACCAATTTTTTTTATTAAGAATATGGCCATATTCACTCTCCTGTTATATATTGCCTAGCTTAGTAGTTAGCAAACCGGCTGTGTTCATAATTGCCATAAAATAACCCGATCCATCCAACTTGCAGCTTTCCTAAGCTGCCGCAATGTGGAAATATAGGATAAGTGAAATTAAAAATTAAAAGTTTTGAACTTGAGAAATCACCCATTAGCATAAAGTTGTTTAAGAAGTTCAAGTAAGATGTCTAACACTGCTATAACTTCAACTATTTCGCCATAATTGAATTATTTTGTACCTATATTTCTAGCCAATATAGAGCATATGGCACGTCCGAAGAAAAAAAAACACAAGATCGGGATTAACACATTATGAGTTATCATCAGAGATATGAGAGATATGAGCATGGTGGCTATCGGTGCAATACAGAAGCGCCTTACCCCCAGTCGTACAAAGACACCGTACGAAGAAGTGATGAGCTATCTGCCAGGTCATATAGCTCCACTACACCCCTACTACAACCAACAGCGAGAATTTGTTGCTCTGATGCGATAGAAGTACACATGACATCATCTGTGTTTAACCACCATTCAGCTTTAATAGAATCAGTTTGCCTTAAACCTTTTTTGCTTACTGAACATACGGTAACCTGGCCACGTGAATTCAAAACAACTAGCAACCTCAGTGGCAATGATAGTTCAAGTTGCATAATTGCGTACTTTCCAGTAGAATTGAGACTTGACGATGGAAAGCTTGCATTTCTACTCCTACCAGGAGATATGTTTGTTAATGCTTGAAATGTGGCATCTAAACTGTTAGGATTGGAAGAATAGCTGCAGACTTCAAAGCGGCTAGAGAACTGAACAAGAGAATTAAACGTCATGAAAATTAAAAAGCTAGAATAATCCAGAATTGCATTATTCAATAAAAGGCAGCAAGTCCTCCAAAGACGTAATCATATTTTCACATGATTAAAAGCAAGAGCACCGATATTAACCTCTGCAGTCCAAGTCACAAGTTGTAAATGTCCATTAGAAAGTCCAATGAGAATGCTTTTGTTGTCACAAACAAAATTGCTCCTGGAAGACAATAAGCAACAAAAAAAATATTGTAAATGAAAAACTCTGAAAAAAGCAAAAGAGGATTGGAGATGTACAAGCAGTATCAGTTCCATACGTGGTCCAGTTTTTGTCTAAAAATGGGGCTTTCTCAGTTATGACTAAAGATATATTAGCAAGAAACAAGCCGCTAGGTTGTTTGCCTCCAATTAATAATCTCTTCCCAGAAAACATGACCTTGTATATATGGAAGAATGCTGAAGATGTCTGCAATAAAAAGGAATGATAAGGAAGAAAAGTGTGTCATAATATAGAAACAAAACTGACAAAACTGATTTGCAGCAGCAAAAAAATATACCTAATAGATTTAAATTGAAGATGGTTGAAGAAACACATATGTAATATTTATAATAAATAAGAACAAACAAATTGACTGGTGGTTGAAATTTTAAGGGCATAATAAGATTAGACTTAATTTAACCACATGAACATATTTCATATTTGTTCGTTCAAAAAGGTTGCGAGTATGGTTAGGTTTCTACTTACTAACATCTAGAATTTGATGTCATACAATAGATAACACAGTTAGTTATGCTTCAACTTATTTTTTGCAATTTTAGATAAATGCTCTTAAATTTGTCATTTAATTGCAAGCATACTCAGATTTGATTACTAATCACAGCCATCTAAAGTGGGAAAATTTTCTATTAAGTTCATTTGTTCATGCTAAACAAGATTTAGCCCTATCTAATCATTTGACTAAAACGATGTGCTCAATTCCTTTTGAGAGTCTGTTTTGTCCCTTTCATCTTTTTGAAGAAAAGTATAGGTCTCCACATTTAATCAATTCAAAACCCATCGTAACTGTACAACAATAATAACAACAACAACAAGCCTTTATCCCACTATGTGGGAGTCAGCTACATGAATCCTTCTTGTCCATTGTGTCCTATTATGTGTCAAATTCTCATTTAATTCAAGTATACTAAGGTCATTTTTTATACATATTAACCAAATCTTTTTTAAGTTTATCTCTACCTTTCTTAACATAAGACAAATCTAATGCATCTATTCTCCTAACCGGGTCATCGGACGGCCGACATTTTATGTGGCCAAATCATCTAAGGAGACTCTCTATAATCTTATCTGTCACTAGAGCTACTCTAATTTTTTCTCGAATGTGCGAAAATTCCGACTCGATTAAGAGAGAATTAAATATGAAATTTTCAAGCAGATGGAATAAGAATAAGACACTACCCAAAGATTTCCTCATTTTGTGAGGACTTTAGATCCTGTGTTACCCACCCTCAAGCACCTATAAGCAACTCCCTCATGAGAGAACTTTCGATTAAGACTATTCATTAGATCGCTAAATGCATAGCTTATAGTAGAAGCATGTGGAGTTTTGGAATTTAGACTTATGAAATTCATCATTTCAACTTAAAGCGGATAATTGGGGGAATGAAGACGCCTGATCAAGATCTCATGTATCCCGACGTCGTTCCTAATCTACTTAATGAGGAGGTAATGACTAACTGATAAAAGGATCATGTCGGGTTGTCGTCAGGAGATCTTGTAGACGCGGATAGTGTTTGTCAGACAAGTTTAAGCCTACCTTAGACAGTTTTTTCCCTATCGTGTGCACCATATAGTTCACAACTCAAAGGACAGAGATCGGAGCATACCTGCTACGTGATTGTAATATAATTTATTTGGTGAGACCACCCAGGGACTTAGAATCAGATTATATGTGAACCTCTTAAACCACAAATGAGACACGGTCACATCCTCGGATATGAGATTGATTGAAAGTGAATATAAATACACTTGATTTGACTCGCTTTGTATAGTTTTCTTAATTTATCACTTTCAGCAAACAATTGCGGAAGGTGAATTGAGTTTTTAGCTTTAAATTTTTAAAGTAGAATTTCATTTAAGCATTTTGAGTTGGATAAATTATCAGATTATTCATTTAGATTGATAGTTAATTTGATATGAGATTGTAATCACATTTTGATGAAAGCATCTCCTCCGGTTGAAATCTTCATTCAACACAGCCATCATTGAGGTGTATGTTTTATTTTGATGTTTCAGATCCTGTCAACTCTATTAATTTAATAATAGATCGATCGGTATCCCAAGCATCAGAATCAACCCAAAAGATCCTCGACACTAAATTTAAAGATTCAGAGGGCCCACGCGTGTTTCAATTCAATATTGATTTAACTTTAGTGGATTTGAATAGTGGCAAATTTAGGATTTTAAATAAAATTTTGACAACATTTCGTCAACCTTCCGACGTCATCCCCACATAAGAGGCTATAACGAAGTCTGGGCCTGCCCACCATGCCAAGAAAGGCATATATGGGTGGTGTAAACACTACGGCCGACGCGCATCCCACCATGAGCGATATGGGTCTCAAGCACTGCGTAACATGATTTTCACGCCAAAAAAAAAGGTATTGTGGTTTCTATACTTGCAATGTCAAGTTAAAAATCAATTTTATAATTGTGGTTGCATTTATATTATGTTGTTTAAGCCTCCTGTTGATGTAAAAATTTGACAGTATTTCGACAACATCCCACGCCCCCCGGTTAGAGCTACCGTATCTTGACAATACGCTAAAAGTAGAGTGCATAAAATCACGGCCGAATGCCTTCCCACCATGCCAAGAAAGGATGTATGCCTGGACCTGCGTGAAAGATTTCCGCCACACCAAAAAAATGTAAATGTACTTATATAATGTCGTTAAATAAAGAATTTTATAATTATGGATGAATTTATGTTAAGTTTAGGTCATCGGGAAGTATAAAGATTTCAAGAAGATCTGCATCGCCCGTGTGTGGAGTTGCCTCAGTGTCGGCCCACGCCAAAAAAAAAATGTATATACCGAGACATCCCACCAAAGAAAGGCGTGTATGCTTTAGATCTGACGAACATTTCACACGCCAAGAAAGGCGTGGTATTTTTATTTTACGAAAAGCATTTTTCCTCGTCACATCAAGAAAGACGCGTGATTTATATTTCAACACGACTGCCGCAATCAGCGGGAGCGGGGCGCTGGCAGCTGGGAGTCGCGGGAGCAGGGGGCATGGTGCTCACGCCATGATCATCCGGGCGCCGCGGCCAGCGCTGAGATTTACGCATGTGGTCGGCCGCTGCAGGGTGATACAACGCATTACGCGAGGATGCGATGCACGGACCGCGGATGCAGTGCGTCGCTCACGGCCACAGATGTGGTTCGTCAGAGGGCGACATTATGCTGGTCGTCCTACATGCGGCTGACGGAAGAGGTTGTGCGGCGTGGTTGTCGGGCAGAGAGCGGAGAATCTGGAGGATGAGATTTAGGACCAGCGGGAATTTTGGGTGGGGTTGGAATTAGAGTTGGAATGAGAGGTATTTATAGAATTTCATTTTAAGTGTTTAATTAACCCTAATTCAATTTTTTTGCCACATTATTATAGGCAATATATATGTCGATCATAGTTATTCACGTTCAACGAATGGCTCCGTTTCGCGAATGGAGACCGTTTGGTTCAAGTTGGCGTCGAATCGGGTCAATTTTAGTTCAAATTTACGCGTCGTATTCCGATCACTCGATATTCGCGCAAACTCATCCGAATTGAGCGCACAGTCTCATTTGAAAGGTTTCGACGTTTTGACACTAGTGACGCGATCAATTTCATAAACAAAGGTGGTATTTTCACGCCTCACCTGATATACCGCGTGCGTCGACGAACTTCTTTCTTGATACCAATCACAACCATAATATGTATATATTAATTTACGTCAACGCGATCGAAAGTTCGCTCGATGGTCATTTTGATCGATTTCGATGCGCTAGATTTCAACTCATTCAAGCTCATCGAATTCACCCTGTGAGCTCAACTTGATTTATGGCGTATACATGGAGGTCAACACCGAACATACTCATTTCGCATTTTATCTTTAAGAGTAAAGCCACTCATCCACCTGAGAATCCTCATCTCTACAACACTTAAACTTAGTCTTATGCTTCTCTTTTATTGGCCAACATTCTGCACCATAAATCATTGCAGGTCTTACCACCATCTTATAAAATTTTCCCTTAAGTTTAAGCGGTATTTTTCTATCATACAACAGGCTAGATGCATTCCTCCACTTCAACCATCCAATTTGAATTCTACTAATAACATCTCCATCTATTTCACCATCATGTTGAATAATAGAGCCTAGATATCTGAATCGCTCACTCTTTTTAATGACTTGTTCACCCAATGTCACAACACTACCACTAGAACTTTCATAACTAAAATTATACTCTATACATTCAGTTTTAGATCTACTTAAATGAAAACCTTTAGACTCTAAGGTTGTTGACCTCCATAATTCAAGTTTCTCTTGGACTCCCTCTTCCTGTAAATGCCTAGTAAGAACATCCATAACTAAAGCAAAAAAGATAAGGGCATAAAGCTGATCCTTGATGTAATCCAACTAAAACAGAAAAATATTTTATCAATCCTCCTTTTGTATGTACACAAGTTACAGCTCCAGTATACATATCCTTAATGACTTGAATATAACCAATATTAACTCCTTTCTTTTCTAGAACTCTCCAAAAAATATCTCTTGAAACTTTATCATAAGCTTTCTCTAAATCAACAAATATCATATCTAGATCCTCCTTACTTTCTCTATAGTTCTCCATCAAACCTCTTAACAAATGTATAGCATCCATAGTAGATATACCTAGCATGAAATCAAACTGATTGTGAGAAACTTTTGTATCACATTGTAACATATGCTCAACTACTCTCTCCCATAACTTTAATGTATGACACATTAACTTAATTCCTCTATAATTTGCACACTCTTGCGTATCACCTTTATTCTTAAATATAAAAATCAACAAACTCTTCTCCACTCATCTGTCATCCTTTTAATCTTTAAAATAACATTAAAAAGATTTATAAGCCAAAAAATTCTTTGATCTCCTAAACATTTTCACACTTCTATTACAATATCATTAGATCCTACTGTTTTTTCACATTTTGTTTTCTTTAAAGCTTCTCTAACTTCAAATTTACTAATACGATAAAAATAAAATTCTCTATTATTGTTTAGGGTATTAAAGTTGCTAAAATCAATCGTATTTTGAAATCTTTCATTGAAAAGATTATCAAAATATCTTATTCACCTATTTTCAATATTCTTTTCTAAGAAAAATACCTTATGATTTTTATCTTTAATACACCTCACTTGAACTAGATCTTTACTTCTCATATCTCATCTTTACTTCTCATATCTCTTTGGTTGGCTAAATTTTAGATACATCTTTCACTTTCTTTGGTATCCAATTTATTATATAAATCACAAAAAGCTAATTTTTTTGCATCATAATATCTTTCTCAATTCTCTAAATTTTTATATCTAAACCAAGTTTTATAACAATACTTCTTATTTTTTATCTTTTCTTGCACATTCTGGCTCCACCATCAACTATTTTTATTAAAAGGAGCTTTTTACATTTGATTCTCTAAGCATATTTTTTATAATTTGTTTAATTTCACTTGCTACATTTTCCTACATAACATTAGCCTCCTTCTGAACATCCCAAATTCTAAGCCTTTGTAGTTTGCTCTTAAAAATATTTTTATTAGTGTTATTTAAATGCTCACATCTAATCCTAGGACAATAATTTGATTTATTTTTCATCTTACAATCTTTCAACTTAAATCTAAAACTAACAGTCGATGTTGAGCACCCATCGTAACTGTGATATTTAAAAAAAATCACAAATAGCAATTTGTCTTTTATCAACCTGAACCAATTAATTGAGTGCCATTAATTAAAAATATATGTGCCAAACCAAAAGAGAAAGTAAAAATAAAAATAAAAACATTTTAAGAGTAGTTAATAGAGGAATTGTTTTCATTTACAAATATTCACAAAAATTAACAAAACACTATCATATTTCTTAAATTCTTCAAGCAAATTATACATGAGATTTTCTCAAAAAAAAACGAGAGAAAAATCATGGTAATAGTCATTTTGCAAGTCAACTAAGTTGATCAAAATGGTTGTACAGGCCATTTAATTGAAGAAATTATTTCAAATTAAATGTTATCATTTAAAATGTTAAATTCATGACTAATTAATTAGTTGTAGCCTTTAACTTCATGCTTACCATCATTTATCAATTATATTTTTCAATTACGTCTCTTATTAATAGTAATTTTAACTGTAGCAGATCTAGTGGAGGGGTTCTAATATTGGGTGATAAAATTATTAAAAAGAGTAAACGTTTTAGATATCTCGAGTCTATTATTCAAAATGATGATGAAATAGATGGAAATGTTATTAGAAAAATTCAAATTAGATAGTTGAAATGGAGGAATGCATCTGGCCTATTGTGTGATAGAAAAATATCACTTAGAATTAAGGAAAAATTTTATAAGATGATAGTAAGGCCTGTGATGATTTATGGCATAGAATGTTGGCCAGTAGAAGAGAAGCATGAAATTAAGTTAAAGTATTGCAGGGAAGAGGATGCTCAGGTGGATGAGTGGCTTTACACTTAAAGACAAAATCCAAAACAAATACATACATTAAAAGGTTTGGTCACATCACAACATCCATCATTCGATGATCCAATTAGGAGAATAGATGTCGGATTCACTATCTTAAAAAAAAGTGGAGGTTGATGTAAAAAGACTTGATTATGTACAATAAAAAATGACCTTATTTTATTAGAATTAAATGAGAATTTGACACTTAATATGACACGATGGAGAAGAAGGATTGATATTGTTGTCGTTGTTCAATTAGGTCTCTTATTCACAACCATTATTATAATAAGACCTATCATTTTTCCAAACTTCAACTAGGACCCTTTGGTTTATGTCCTTGCTATTAATGAAATCGTATGTTGTAACATGAAAGATAAAAATACCTTGAGAAATATGACAATTTATCATCATTACCATTAGCCTTATCCTAATTATTCTAGATCAATTTTATGAACTTGCATTCACCAATCATTAATATTGAGTGTTGGCTAAGGCGCTAACTCTATGTTGTGCAAATATTTTTGCACAAACGACTATCAATGTTAAATTTTGTCTACCTCTACTCCTTAAATCATCCACATTAATATTATCAACCCACCTTGTTGGCACATGTCCTGGCGGTGGTAGACTTTCTCTTAGATATAAAACCCTTATTCACACTCTTCACTCTCACAAAGCCCCCATTGTAAATGAGGTACTTTCGATAATTAGTTTCATCCCATATCGTCTTACCCACTACACCTACGAGTTGTAACCTTAAACCCTTGTATTTTATCTCACCCATCACATATGTGAGCCATTTCGCTTTGAAATGCCTTTGACTATATCCCGCTAGGCCCTACGATCTTCTTGTGGTTACACCTTGTCCGCTTCTCTTGCAAGTCCCATCGTGCATGCTAGTCAACCCACTATCACTCGATCAGCTATTCGGCATTCTTACTCCTTTCTCTTTTTACCCCATATGTGGAGCCCGATTTTCATCTCACCTCTTAAGCTTCTTCACCCCATTCATCAATGCTTCCTATTATTAGTGTTTTGGCTTCCCCTCATGCTTCATCTTTCATATTAAAATCTTTGATAGTGATTATGTATATTGTTTTAATGCCCATCCAAAATTGAAAAAAAAAAATCTTTCTCTAATGGGCCTATTATTTCGGATTGTTATTTTCATCGTGAAATGAGTATGGAAATGTTTGTGTGGTTAATAACAATCATCAATTAGAGCCTACCAACTTATTAGGAGATGCTCTTCTCCCTCAACATTGGCCCCTCTGTGATGCCTTCATGCTTAAAAAGCTTCTCCAAATTCCACTTTGGAGTTAGTGCCTTCCCTTGCTTTTGCTAGTTTGTTGGATATCAATGACCTCATAATATTGCAACTATACTTTCATTTAATATAGTTGTTGGTCCTACTAACATTTTAGGAGTTTTATCTAGGAAAGCAAATATGTCAGCCTATTGTGAGTTCTTTAGTTACTACTACTCTCTCTTACCCCCTCTGATGATACAAATGTGTTCCTCAATAGTACTAATGATGTTTCGATATGGAGGTTGTTAATGACTCAAGGTCTGTAAGTCTCATGATTGAATCAAAAGCATAAATGCTTTAGTGGATAACAACCTTCATCTTGCATTTTCTCATTATGGCACAAATCATAAAAAGTAGCACTTCATTCTCTGAGATTTACTAGATTTCAAGCTAGACATCAAAAAAATCCAAATGACTTTAACATGCTAGAATTAGCAAGTGTCTAAATATGAATTCTACTTACACAGCTTTAAGTTATCTTGATTGAATGTATTTTGTTTCCTCTTTTTTTTATGTTAGCAATTCTTTGTGCATACTTGCTTGTGTAACATGTTTGGAAATTGGTAAAAAAAATTTAATCACATTAAAAAAATTTAACACTACCATTGCCGGTCCCAAGTCCGGATGCAAAAAGTGGAGGGTTGCGTTAGGTGGTCGACCGTAGAAAATTTGTCGAAATAATCAGCATATTAATCCTTTAAATCATCAGAAGACGAGGCGCCCCCTAAGGCTCAGATGCTTGAATACAAATGAAAATGCTAGTGATCTACCGCTGTTAAATAAGCAAGGGTTCCCACATTAATCTGACGCGAAAGAAATTAGTCCATGAAACTAATTAAGTTAGATCTTGGAATATAGAGATTCTTACAGGTAAATTAATGGAATTAATAGATATTATCATGAAAAGATAAATATTTTATGTTCAAGAAACTAAATAGGGAGAAGGCTAAAGAGATTGATAGTTTAGGTTTTAAACTTTGATTCGAAGTAACTAAACCCAGAAATGGTGACATGTGATAAAAAAGTTTGAAGGATAATGTTATAAGTATTAATAGATGTGGAGATAATTATATTTTAAAGATTATCATTGATCTTATGATTATCAATGTTATAAATCTACGCTCCTCAAGTAGGTTTGGAGCAGTTCGAAAAAATTTTGGAATGAATTAGGGATTAATACAAAAGAATCCCTCGAAAAAAAGTATTTATCGAGAGATTTAAATGTTTTGGAAGATTTTAAAGATTCACTGGTGGATTCGACTAATGAAGAAGGTAGACTATATTAGATTACTTCAAATTTATGATTTCAGAATGCATACTTTATTTATTTAAGAGATGAACATATTATTACTTATAAAAATGATCTAAGAAAACACGATCGATTATTTTTGATAAGAAAAATAGATGCCTAGATCAGAAAGATTGTAAGGTCATTTCAAGTGAAATTTTAAGACCCAACATCGACTATTAGTTTAGATTTTAAGATGAAAGGTTGAAGAGAAAAATAAACTTAATTATTGTCAGATTACGCACACTTAACACAAATAAAAAATATTTTTAAGAGCTACGAAATTAAAGTTTGATGTTCATAAGTTAACGTTATTAAAAAATATCGTCTATTAAACAAGCTTAAAGATGCTTGAATCAAAAGGAAGTTTTTTTTAATAAGAATAGTTGGTGGTGACTGTAAAGAAAAGATAAGAAATAATAAAGATTATAAAATTTAGTTTAGATGTAAAAGCTGAGAATGGGAAAGATATAAAATACCAGTAGAGATTCTAAGAAAGAATATATGACTGAAAAAATTTATCTTTTAGTGATTTATACAGATTAGATACTGAAGGTGAAAGATATATGTATAAGTTACCAACCAAAGAGATAGGAGAAAGAAAGACATAATGAGAGATTAGGATAAAAATAATAAAGTCTTTCTTAAAAAGATATCAAAATAAAATAGGTGGATGAGGTATTTTAATAAACTTTGATGAAGGATCCGAAAGATTGATTTTAAGAACCTTAATACCCTAAACAAAAATAAAGAATTTCATTTTATCGTCAGAAGAAGTTAGTGAAGCTTTAAAGAAAATGAAATGTGGAAAGCAAGAGACGGATAATATTCCAATAAGTGTGGAAATGTTTAGGAGATCGGAATTTCTTACAAATCTTTTAATGTTATTTTAAAAGACTAAAAGATGTCGATGAGTGGAGAAAGAGTTTGTTGGTTCTATATTTAAGAATAAAGGTGATGCACAAGAGTGTGCAAATTATGGGAATAAGTTAATGTAAGCATTAAAATTTGGTTTCAGGTAGATACTATGGATGCTACATTTGTTAAGATTTGCATGAGAAGAAAATATCTACATATGATATTTATTGATGAGAAAGCATGATAAAGTCTCAAGAGATGTTCTTTGGAGAGTTCTGTAAAGAAGTTAATATTAGTTATATTCAAGTCATTAAGGATATGTATACGAAAGTCACTTGTGTCCAAACATAAGGAGGATTGACAAAATATTTTCCTATTTCGGATTACATCAAGGATCAACATTAAGCCCGTATCTTTTACTTTAGTTATGGATGTTCTTACGAGGCATTTACAAGAAGATGTTTGGTGTATGCTTTGATGACATTCTTCTTGTTGATAAGACTAGAGGGAGTCCAACAAAACTTGAATTATGGAGGTCAACTTTAGAGTCTAAAGGTTTTCGCTTTAAGCAGATCTAAAACTAATATATGGAGTGTAATTTTAGTAGAAGTTTTAGTGGTAGTGTTGTGACTTTAGGTGATCAAGTCATTAATAAGAGTGATTCGGATATTTAGGCTCATTGTTCAAAATGATGGTGAAATAGATGGAGATATTATTAGTAGAATTCAAGTTGGATGGTTGAAGTGTGAATGCATCCGCCTATTATATGATAGAAACTTAAACTTAAGGGAAAATTTTATAAGATGAAGACCTGAATGACTTATATACGAGAATAATAAAAGAGAAACATAAGACTAAGTTAAGAGATATGAGGATGCTGTGGATGAGGCTTTACCTAGAGATAGAATGCAAAATGAGTATGTTGGAAAAAAAGTTTCAGTTAGATAAGATTGGGAGAGTCGCTTTTGGCCACACATAAAGCCTACCGTCAGATGACAGAGAGTAGATGCATTAGATTTGCCTTATATTAAGAAAGGTAGAGGTAGACCAAAAAAGACTTGGTTAAGATGTAAAAAATGATCTTAGTATACTTGAATTAAATGAGAATTTGACACATAATGACACAATGGACGAATGATTCATGTACCCCACCTAGTGGGATTAAGGCTTGTTGTTGTTGTTGTTGTTGTTGTTGTTGTAAAAAAAACTTGCTATTGGTGCAACTTCTAAAATGGAGTTTTATGCAAATATCTTCTTTTTATTTAGATCATCCCATTTCCCACCCCCTAAGAACTCACATTTAAAGCCCTAGGCTGAACAACTTTAGCTCTAAGATTTATACACTCATCAACATCCATATTCTTTTTATAAAGTATTAAACATATTTGTAACGACTAAGAGTGGAAGCTTCGTGAATTGCAATTGTTGGCACATAGTGTTATTTATGACAATCCTCAAGTTGAACCAATTAAGGGTTAGGACCACCATTAGTTCAAAGACAGACACACTGGGTCAACAACTTTTTAAGAAAACTGCATACTAGTACTTACAATGAAATGCCTAAATAGAACAAATTTAGAAACTTAGAGATATATAAGTTAAATTTGTAGAACATTAAACTTGACCATTACCTACCCAGCAGTTCAAATATTGGAATATGATTGATCTTGATTTTTAGTTAGTTAAAGATACCTAGCTAAAGAATACTAATAATGGCCACATCAATAAAATTCTAAACTTAAAAGGCCATCAAATGCAAAGAAACATAGCCAAACAATTGGTTGAAATTAGCCATGGTTAAAAATTCACCACTCTCATTTTACAGATTTTCTCCAGAGGGACTACCAATGGGAAGAATTACTTGGCAATTGATCGTCACCATTTCTTTCCGGCATTTCATAATTGCCATTAGATTTTAGTTCAAAGTAGTGATTGTGAACATGCAGGCAGGCAATGGAAGGCCCATCCTCAGTCTCACTGGGGCAAACATAAGACCTAAACGAAAGAGAAGATAAACGGGGTACGAGAAACTAGCAACGAGGTCTCCATTTCATTTTCGCACTTACAAGTACAGCGATGGTTTTGGTATCGGGGCTCCAAATGGCCTGCAAATTTTCTCCTTCCCGCTGAACCGAATCCGCATCTCTCACGTACTTCCCAATCCTCACCTTGTGCTGTTTCAACAGATTCAACAGAGATGAATAGCTAACAATAGATCTCGATCAAAGAAGAGGAAGAAGAAAAACAATTGTTTAGGGTTGCCAAATTAATATTTAATTAACCTGTGAACAGCTCCATAACTGAAGATGAGTGGGAGTGACAAGTAGGAGAAGGCGGTTGATGATCTTTAGATATATGATTCTATCAGCGAAGATGCCGCCGGCGTCGGAGGAAGAAATGGAAGATCGTAAGCCGTTGTTGACCGGGATGAGCTGCGGCCATCCGTAGGCCATGTACATCTTGACTCACCGAGGCCGGATCTGCAAAAGGAAACCAACTCCGATGTCCTCGGCGAAGCAGACCTTCACCGGCAAACTGTGCCGGCATTAGTGCTAGCACCAAATCGTGCCGGCAAGTGTGATTAGGCCCGCAAATGAATCAATTTTTTACGAGCTATGTGGCTCTATTAGATTGGAGCTTGTTCATAATGATTTCATTAACTAATTACATAAATTTGAACAACAACAAGTCTTTATCCCACTAAGTAAAATCGGCTACATGAATCCTTCATCTCCATTGTGTCATATTATGTATCAAATTCTCATTTAATTCAAGTATACTAAGGTCATTTTTTATACATCTTAACCAAGATTTTTTAGATCTACCTCTACTATTCTTAACATAAAGCAAATCTAATAAATCTATTCTCCTAACCAGGTCATCGGACTGCCGACGCTTTATGTGGTCAAACCATCTAAGGCGACTCTCTCTAATCCACCATGGGGCGTGGCTTTATCTACTGTAAGTTCTCAACTTAGATATATAATTTATTTTATCATGAAAGCTCACTTGAAGCATCCTCATCTCAATACTTATGTTTCTCTTTTATTGGTCAATATTCTGCACTTATAAGTCATTCGCGAGGGTCTTACCACCATCTTTATAAAATTTTCCTTTAAGTTTAAGAAACTTTTCACAAGTCGGATCGTTCCTCCACTTCAACCATCCAACTTGAATTCTACTAATAACATCTCCATCTATTTCACTATCATTTTGAACAATAGAGCCTAAATATCTAAATCATTACTCTTATTAATGACTTTTTACAATATCGCCACAGAACTACAACTAAAATTACTCTACATAAATTTGAACATTTATATAAATTTTTTATTCTAAAAAAAAATCTTAAAAGTATGTTATCCCATCCATTTATGATCAAAAATAATATATTTAAGTTAGTGAATAAATTTGTTAAGATTTTTTATTAAGATGTGATATAATACTTAATATTATGCTAGATATAATACTACTATTAATGGTAACTTAAATAAATTAAAAATAAATATTTAATCTTATATATTTGTATATACATATTCATTTTTTTTTGCAAACAAGAACTTGCTCAATCATTTCTAATCACATTGCATTCCTTTCTCAAGTGATTATCTTTCACCTAAAATAGTTGTATATGTAAAGTTTCAAATAAAGTTATCTGATTTTAAAAATATCATTCACATTGTAAACTCTAAACTTAGAAGGATAATAGATAGCAGATTATCAACTACAAAATTTGATTGATTTGTATTCTAACCTTGACTAAGATATATTTGTTCCACAATTGAACATAAGAAGCTTCTCTGAATCTTGTTTGAATAAAGTTCAAACAATGTTCAAAGAAGGTCCAATTATGATTCAAATAATAATTGAAGAATATTTGATCGTGGTTCAAATAATGATTAACGAAGTCTTGCCAAGATTGGTCAAGATTCAATCAAAATTTGAGCACGATTTCAACAAGATTACACATTAATTTGTTTAAACATACTATGAATAAGATTCAAATTTATCATTTTGCATGATATTATCTTCACACACCCATTTTATGCCACATCAATTAAAAGTTTAAAGTAAAAATATTTATATAATCAAAAGAACAATGGTTCAACATTGAGCCTAGTGTTTTGAGTTGTAGATTAACCCACAAAGAATCCCTATAAAAATAAGCTTTTTAAAATTATATAATAAGAATAATTTTCATTTCATAAAAATTTGTATTTTTTTTATTTTTTTTGCACTGTTAAGCCCTAAGACAATACATACGCCGCCCGACGCCATTACATTAGAGAAGCCCCCAACCGACGGGACCCACGGTTCGTGCGCCATAAAAATTTGTTAAATTCAAATCTCATTTTTATATCCTCAATAAATTCAAGTAAAAAAGGTTCATTTATTTTCTTCAAATGAGATGCTCATTCAAGATTTGATAATAGTTAACATGAACAAAGTTTAAATCAAGCACAAATAAAACTCAAACAAAAATAAATTTAAACAAACTAAGTTTTAATATTACCCTAAAAACTTGACTCCAAATGTCACAACTTTAGTTCCTAATTCATTATACTTCAATAACATGGTGCATTATGAAAAGATATAAAAACTTATTTTATGTTGTCAAAAGAAATATTAAAAAATAATATAATAGTAGGAGTGAACAAGAAAATATAATATTATTTTATTGCATAAATAGAGCTTAGATATCGATACATTAGAAGTTAAATTAAATAAAAATAATAACAAAAAAATAAATAAATCTACCCAAATATAATAGAAATATAAATATAACTAATGCAATATAAACTTGAAAGTACTAAATATGTTATATAACTAAAAAAAATTAGCTCATATGTTGTGCTCCATCAAATACTTTGGTAGAATATGTTATGAGAGATTTAAAATGAGTGAGTTTGGTACCCAAACTCAACAAATAACTCCTATCTATTAGAGCTAAAATTGATGAAATAATGGGACATATAATATGAACAAGAAAAAAAAAGGCATGAATCAATACCTTATAGTAGAAAAATATTATGATTGTATTGCAATGTATATATGAAATGCAAAACTTGTCCTAAAATGAGTTCTAATATGGTGATGTTCATAATTATGTCTATGACAAACTGTGAATAATGCAATTCTACTCTGACAAATTCATATGTAATCATCTCAAGTATTAACATATATCTTCGAATATGATTCATCATTCAATTATCATTCAATTGTCGTTCGATTGTATATTTATTTGTATATTTATCGTGAGTTTATGAAGTCGCCCTAAAACTTGGAAGGTAAATACAAATTCAAAAAAAAAAATCAATATTTTTTTAATAAAATCATCACTTTATGTACCCATTAGCCAAGCTAGCTAATAACCAAAATATGCAATTTTATATATTTTATAAACAAAATAATTAACATTGATATGACACAAAAAATTCTACTAGTCGAAGCACGAATCTTGATGTCGAAAGCAATATGATTCTGAATCAAGACTAGCCCAGATCAAGCCCTTATTATCAATCGACTTTTAAACATGAAGTGTTTATAGTCAAATCGAGCATCTTGACGAGCCGGATCTAACAAGCCCAAGATCTCATAATTTTGACTTAATTTTAGCATTCAAATACTAAAAATACATCAAATGATCAAATGAATCATTTCGAGCTGTCCGATGGAGTGGTTCGAATTTTTCATGTATTTAAGAACAAAAGTATATGAGGTCATAATCAGACGATATAATTTTGTTTTATCTTAAAAGTCTAAGTGTACTATTTTCAGTGTGATGCATACAAAGAATATATATAATATAAATAAAAGTTTAATTTTGCTATGTATAAAGTATTTATAAACTTTATTTGAAGCTTTACAGTTTATTTTGATGATTAAATTTATGATATTTTCATATAAATAATTATAATGAGTTATTTTATTGATTTAGAAAGTGTGAGTATGTTTTATGATGATCTAGCTAGGCTAATTTTTTATTCACTCAATCTTAATTGGTGAATTCAGAATGAGTGTTGATAGTTGAAAAAAAAAATTCCTATCACTTTCATAAGTGTCCCTTTCCCCCATAGAGATCTTGAATAAAATAAGCTATTTTCGAAGTTGGATTTACTAACAGGTGTGTATCGCAAAAGGAGATGAGCAAAGGTCAGTGATCTGAAAACAATGTTATAGTTTTAGATCTATTGTTATGTGCTTTAGACGATCACCTAGTCAGTCTCCTTTCTCCTTACTATCATTATCTTTATCCATTTCTTCAGATTATATGGTATCACATTATGGTTCATCCCACCACATATAAATATAGTTTCTTTTGCACATCACAATGTCTTATATATGAATTCATGCATGCCATTACTTATCTTTCTTGACAATAGTTCTTTTTTATAGGGTCTATATAAAATATAAACTCAAGGCCCTTCTTCTTGAACAATACAACAACTAATCATTTATCATAGTATATCTTCATGATTCATCATCATCATGTAGAATCACATGATAAAGATGTTGAAATCATGCCAAATTTTTTAATATTACATGAACCATGAGTTTTTATAAGTAGAAGTCTATAAAATATCATAATGATGTACAAACACTTAAATAAAGAAATTATTATTCATATTTAACTATTTTTTTTCATAAAAATGATTTATATGAAGAAAATCATTTGTGTGAAAGAATGGGAAGAATACCATACTATGATAAAAACTTTAAGAGAAATTATGATTTTGAAGTCATTTTAACCTTCTTCACCTCCTCACTATTTCTCCTATTGTTCTTAATGTAGGCTTTCTTGAAAGATTATACCACATCATTTTGGCTTGATGAAGCAAGAAATAATCATGATATCTTCTACATGAATCAATGAAAGCATAAATTGTTCATATCAGTTTCCATGATAATGATTACTAAAAAAATTATATAGGTTGATTATCATTAACATAAATCCCAAATTAATTGCATCTTATATAGGTTAAGAAAACCCAAAATTGCATCGTTAAAATTTTTCTTTCTAACCTCTTTTTATCTTAACTTTTCCTTTTCATGTTTCATATCATCACACTCAAAGACTCCATCCACAAACAAAACTCCCAAGCATTTTCTTTTGTCATAATAAATATGTTCTGCATATGTATTTAAAATCAAATCACTATAAATTCTCTCTCTCTCTCTCTCTCTCTCTCTCTCTCTCTCTTTGTAGTTTCATCTCTCTTTCTCATTGATTCTAACCTCAACACATGCAATTCTCTTCTCTCTTCTCTGTCTCCAAAACTTTTGCTTTTCTAATAGAAATCACCATGAACTCCTTTGTCTTGTGTCATTATATGAGTCTGTCATTACCTCCATGGTCACCTCAACTAATCTCCTCCTCTCTCCCTGCACACTAATCGGATGAAGAAGAAGGCATGATAATTTCAAATTTTTTGAAGGGCTATATTGTCAAATATTTCATTTTGTTAGATTTCCAAACTGGTTTTTTTTATGGGTATCCACCCAACGAGAAAATATTACGTCCAGAGACCACATTAGCTTTCGTGGCGATCCAAAAGACCAGATCCGTATTTTTCTCATTTTAGCGGTTAGCGAGAATCGACGGCGTAAAGGGATGGTATTCGACGGCTTCCGCCCAACCCGCGTCGGTTCAAAAGTGAGAGAAGAAGAATGAGATGATACCATCGTTCGACATTCGGCTTAGGGCTTGCTGACGAAGGATTTTTTCTTAAGCTCAGCTCCGGCCTTCGATGATTGATATAGGAAAACAAAATTGAGGTATTGTTACATGAGGTATTTACACGCATTAAACTTGAATGAATTTAGGTTTACTCTGTTATTTTCACCGTGAAAGATTGGTTATTTTTTTTTTTTTTGTGCTTTCTCTGTACCTCTCGAGGTACATAGCATTTAGGGCTTTTTTTCTAGTTTCTTTAGCCTGTTTCTTGAGATTATATTCATTACATTCAAATGTAAGCAATTTGGAGGCTGTTTGGATAGTTTCAGGAGTTTTTTTTTGGCATACTCTGTCTTGAGAGTCTTGATCATTTAACTGAAACTTTTTTCGCTTTATCTTGCATTCTTGAGATTATATTTAAGAATAATTTGATGGTTGCTTGGATGATTTCTGGAATTTTTTTGCATATGTACTCTTTATACATCTCCTGAGGGTACAGATAATTTAGGGATGACTTTTTTCAGTTTCTTTTGGCCTAATTATTGAGATTATATTTATGGCATTCCAATGGAAGCAATTTGAAGGTTGTTTGGATGGTTTCTGCTGGGTATTTTGTATCTGTACTCTCTGTACCTCATTGGAGGGTACATAGCACTTAGGGATTTCTTTTTTCAGTTTATTTTGCCTACTTCTTTTGATTATATTCATTATATTCCAATGGAAGCAATTTGATGACTGTTTGGATGATTTCTGGGTGATTTTTTACATATGTACTCCATGTATCTAATGAATACCTTTTTTGATTTTGCTTGATTAATATTTATTACATTACAATGGAAGTAATTTGAAAGCTGTTTGGATGGTTTCTGAGGGGTATTTTGCATCTATACTCTCTTTACCTCTTTGGAGGATACAGATTATTTATATCCTTTCTTTTCAGTTTATTTTGCCTATTTATTGAGATTATGTTTAGGGCATACCAATGGAAGCAATTTGATGGCTGCTTGGATGGTTTATTTGGGATATTTTACATATGTACTCTCTGTATCTCTTTGGAGGGTTCAGAGTATTTAGGGACTTCTTTTTCCCATTTTTTTTGCCTGTATCTTGAGATAATATTCATTATATTACAATGGAAGCAATCTGGGAGCTGCTTGGATGATTTGGGTGGGTATTTTGCATCTGTACTCTCCTCTCAGGTACTGATTCGGTTTATTTTGCACTTTCATTACATTATTTGAAAGCTGGATGGTTTATGGGGTATTTTGCATCTATACTCTCTGTACCTCTTTGGAAGATACAGATTATTTATGTCCTTTTTTTCCAGGTTATTTTGCATGTATCTTGAGATTATATTTAGGGCATTCCAATTGAAGCAATTTGATGGCTTCTTGGATGGTTTATTTGGGGTATTTTGCATCGTACTCTATACCTCTTTGGAGTCTGAGCATTTAAGACTTCTTTTCCAGTTTTTTTTTGCCTACTTTGATTATGTTTAGGGCATTCCAATGGAGCATTTGGATAGTTTGGAGGGATATTTTGCATCTCTGCACTCTTCATTGGAGAGCCTGAGCATTTAGACTTCTTTTCTAGTTTTTTGCTTGTTTCTTGAGATAATATTCATTATATAATGGAAGCAACTGCTTGGATGGTTTGGGGATATTTTGCATGTGCTCTGTTTTTATCAGGTCTGGATTTTATTTTCAGTTTATTTTGATAATACTCATTACATTACAATGGAAGTAATTTGAAAATTTGTTTGGATGGTTTACGGGGTTCAGTCTCTTTGCATCATTTATCCTTTTTTTAGTTTATTTTTCACGTATCTTGAGATTATGTTTAGAGGCATTCCAATGGAAGCAATTTGGTTTGCTTGGATGGTTTATTTGAGATATTTTTTGTACTCTGTACCTCTTTGGAGACGATTTAAGACTTCTTTTTTAGTTTTTTTGCCTACTTCTTTTGATTATGTTTAGGGCATTCCAATGGAAGCATTTGGAGGCTGTTTGGATAGTTTTTGGAGGGGTATTTTGCATCTGCACTCTCTGTACCTCATTGGAGGGTACATATCATTTAGAGACTTTTTTTCCAGTTTATTTTGTCTATTTCTTGAGATAATGTTCATTACATTACAATGGAAATCACTGGAATTTTTGGATGGTTTGGGGGGGGTATATATCTCTGTACCTCTTTGGAGTACTGAGATCATTTATGGCATTTTTCCAATTTATTTTTGATTCTAGAGATAATATTCATTACATTATAATGGAAGCTGTTGGATGGTTTTAGGTATTTTACTGCTGTCTCTTCTGCATCTCTTTGGTGAGATCTTTGTTGAACAATTTGGAAGCTATTCACTTGGTTTTGATGGATAATTTGCATCTCATTACCTCTTGACTTTTCTTTTGAAGTTTACCAGGGAAAAGGATAACTTGGGGCTACTTTAGATCTAATGTCTGATTCATCCATCAATTCATTGATGGACATTAAACAAGACTGTCATTACATGATCTCTTGTTGGGTAGCATTCCTTTCACTCAGATGCGATAAAGATGCCTTATGGCAAAAATCCTGAAGGATTCAGTTCATCCTGAGAATCAACTTGAGAATTCGATGGCTCATTTGATTTGTGCGGTTATACATTTATCAATCTATTTTTGTATATCACAATTCAGGTGGCATAAAATTGACGTGCCTACTTATACATTAGATAGATTTATTGAATAATAAGCGTGAGGCCATTTTATGGGTTTCCCAGGCCAAGATGTTATTACATCAAAGACATGAACGCAGCTATTTACTTAGTCAATATATCTATCCCAGAATGTGTAATTTAATGTCAGTTAACTATTTTAAATATTCATTGTAGATACGGCAATGAAAGCACATAAGGATCATAAGCCCATCATTTCTATCTGCAAAGCCACGTATGTTGCGATGGGCAAAAATAGAGTTTCTAAAAAATGCTTTTTGTAACTTCTTTTCTCTCATTTCATATAGTTTGATTTCGCTGATATTTTACTCTGGGATGATATTTTACTCCAGCAATCATATTTTTATCTTATGGATTTAGTTTTTGGGGGCTATATTCTTGAAAGAAATCTGCATTTAAAATCATTTTTATGGTATGGTCATTTCATTTTTTAATGCATAAAAATTAATGCAAAATGCATAAAAATAAATGTTATCCCGCTAGATAATAATTAAATTAGGATTACCGCCATTAGGGATTATCTTTTTTTGAAAATATTGATTATAAAATTATCGGTTGGTGTAAGTAAATTTTGATTGTAAAATCATGATATTTTAAGCTTTTAATTTTAACTCATATGTATTAAAATACGATTATGATTGTTGTAGCTATTTATTTTATTATGAAAATAAAGCGCTTAAAAAACTAACTCATATGTATTCTTAGTATGCTTATGCTCGAGTGAAATGAAGTTTAATATTAACTTGAATCTTATCAGACTAACTTGTCTATTTATTTAGATGAAACAAAAACAAAATAAGTTAATCTTTTAAGAAATAGTATTTTTTTTGTCTCATTGCAATATGAAAATTTTAATTCTGTTATAACTATAATGAAACTTGTCTGAAAGAGATAACTTATAATATTTAATTATATAATAATTATTTTCAATTGCTGAATAGTGTAAATATAATAGATTAAAAGACTTTTTAAATTTGTCACCATATTATGAGATTAAATTTGCTAACTAACTTAATACTAATGAAAAATTAATTCTAGATATCCTTTCTTATAGATATCTTCTAGATAGTCCCTAAGTGCTCTGTACCCTCCAAAGAGGTACAGAGTAAAGATGTAAAAAAATATCCAGAAATCATCCAAGCAGCCATCAAATTGCTTCCATTGGAATGCCCTAAACATAATCTCAATAAACAGGCAAAATAAATTGGGAAAAAGGACATAAATGATCTGTACCCTCCAAAGAGATACAGAGAGTACAGATGCAAAAATACCCCCCTCCCCCAAACCATCCAAGCAGCTCCCAGATTGCTTCCATTATAATGTAATGAACATTATCTCAAGATACAGGCAAAAAAACTGAAAAAAAAAAGTTCATAAATGCTTTGTACCCTCCAATGAGGTACAGAGAGTACAGATACAAAATACCCCTCCAGAAACTATCTAAACAGCCTCCAAATGCTTCCATTGGAATGCCCTAAATATAATCAAAAGAAATAGGCAAAAAGAACAGGAAGAAGAAGTCACTAAATGCTCTGTACCCTCCAAAGAGGTATAGAGAGTACAGATGCAAAATACCCCCCAGAAACCATCCAAACAACTTTCAAATTGCTTCCATTGTAATGTAATGAATATTATATCTAGAATCTGGCAAAATAAACTGAAAAAAAGGCCATAAATGATCTGCACCCTCCAAAGAGGTACAGAGAGTACAGATGCAAAATACCCCCTCAAACCATCCAAGCAGCTCCCAAATTGTTTCCATTGTAATGTAATGAATATTATCTCAAGAAATAGACAAAATAAACTGGAAAAAGAAGTCCATAAGTGCTATGTACCCTCCAAAGAGGTACAGAGAGTACAGATGCAACAAAACACCCAAAAATCATCCAAGCAGCCATCAAATTGCTTCCATTTGAGTGTCCTAAATATAATCTCAAGAAACAGACAAAAAAAATTGGAAAAAAAGTCCCTAAATGCTCAGACTCTAAAGAGGAGAGTATGCAAATACCCCTAAACCTTCCAAACAAATTTTCAAATTGCTTCCATTGTAATGTAATGAATATTATCTCTATAATCAGACAAAATTAACTGGAAAAGGTCATAAATGATCTGTACCCTCCAAAGATATACATAGAGTACAGATGCAAAATAACCCCCCAAACCATCCAAGCAGCTCCCAGATTACTTCTATTGTAATATAATGAACATTATCTCAAGAAACGGGCAAAATAATCTGGAAAAAGAAGTCCCTAAGTGCTTTGTATTCTCCAAAGAGGTATAGAGAGTATATATGCAATAAAATACCCAGAAATCATCCAAGCAGCCATCAAATTACTTCAATTGGAATGCCCTAAACATAATCTCAATAAAAAGGCAAAATAAACTGGAAAAAAGGTCTCAAATGATCTGTACCCTCCAAAGAGGTACACAGAGTATAGATGCAAAAAAAATACTCATAAATCATCCAAACAGCTTTCAAATTGCCTGAACTGGAATGTAATGAACATTATTTCTATAATCAGGCAAAATAAACTGGAAAAAGGCAATAAACGATCTATACCCTCAAGAGAGGTACAGATGCAAAACATATTTATTGCTACAGTCCAATGATTACAAGGTCCTCAGTATGAGATTAACTCAATCACTACTGCTTAAAGAGCTACAAACAGTCCAGTGAGAAATCCCCTAGCTAAATACAGTCTAAATATCTTGGTGTGTCTGTTAAGTTAAAGAGAGTCATCTTAGGGACACTAAAGCATTACAGAAAAGATTGTACAGTCGAAGAACACAAAACTAGATAATGTCATGCATCAAAATATTTTCCCGAAATAATATCCATCATCGCCTTAGGTACCCTTCAACCGACCGATTGATGGAGCTCGAAGTTAAATTCTCGCATGTAGAACATCGTATTAGTTGATGATTTTTACAAAGATCGATGTGTGATATTCTCAGGCGGCACTGAAAAAATACTATGGCATAACAGAGAAAGGTGATGCAACTTGTGACGAAAACACGCTCAAAGAACACTATCATAATTGCACTTTCTCGCAATAAAAAAAAGTGGTTTGAAGATTAACATCAATATTTAAAATACTAAAAACTAATACGCAAATAAAAAATTACTCTTGGCTTTCTTGGATCTATCCCAATATTCCTTAAGCCTTGAGTTGGAAACACCCTTTGGACGTTGCTTAACTGGATCCTTTAAGATGTCTTTTGCCTTGTCTGTTGTGGTTGACTTCTTCTTCTTAACTGCTTTATCAGCTGGAAGAGAATTCTCACTTATTATAGAGTTGATATCATCATATAGTTTTTTTAGGGATCCAAGCATATAGTCCTCAGCTCTCTTATTGCCCTGTGCCCTGACGCTTATTTGATATGCATATCGACTTATGTGGTTCCGAAAAATAATGTCAGTAGCATTTTCATCTGTGCTTGTCACATCTCTTAATTTTCTGTATGCACTATCAATGTAAATATCCCTCTTTGCTCTGGTAGACCATCGCATGAGAAGATACTTGTCCGGAATATGCACAACATCTTCCTGACTAAGAACTCTGATACAGTGGGCACAAAGTAATCCCATCATTTCAAATTTCTTGCAAGTACAAGTTACTTCAGGTAGTCCTATCGAAATGCAATGCCATGTTTTAGATTTTTATTCTCTAAGTTTCACCAAATACTCCATGGTGTCATTATCCGACTTAGTTACCGATAGACCTCTAACTCCATGCAAAAATTTCTCTTTAAACATAGTAAACCTTTCTTGTAAAAACATAACATTGTTTTAGAATTGGACTGGTCTTAACAACAGGAACAATCGATGACTGGCTACACTTGAAGTCTTCGTCATGTTCATTCCGATGTCATGTCTCTATAACCTTTTCCAACCCCAAGAAATAATCTATGAGCAAACTTATTGGTTTAAATATTATGTGACATGCATTGTTCGTGGATTCACTACGTTGCGTTGACAAGATACCCATGCAGAATGAGTCCTCAATGCAAAGGGACCACTTGATCTAATCTTATAAAGCTCGACAACCAAGCATAATCATGCAAATTGCCTTCTCTAGTATGGCGCACTGCTTCTTCAAACTCTTCCTCCGAGTCATACTTACTCATGTATAAAATAAATTCTCAGACTCTCTTATTACTATTAAAGCAATGAACCTTGGCTTTCTTTGAAATATACCATTGGCACACTTATGATGAATATCGGCGATATAATTTGATAGCTCTCATGTAGCTTGATCTTGATTAGTGAATATTGTTATGGGATGTACGTCATCATGTGAAGAAATATTTGGAATAGCCATGAGAATGACTCAATTGTCTCTTCGATAAAAGGCCTCAAATAATGCCGATAATGATTCACTCCAAGAGGGGCACAAACAAGATTATATTTATTGAGTCGATAGCTTGTATAAAAATTATCACATCCACGAAATCATATTCTATCACAGACATGTCATTAAAAAAAAACTACTAATCAAACTCATCAACTTGTACATCCAGTACAACCTCACATCGTTGCTTTTCCTTTTCTTAACAATATATTAATGCATTCTGTCATTGATCCTCGATCTTTTCTCTTTCTGAATAAAATTGAAAGTATCTCTTTTGTGAACTGATATTCTCTGTACTTCCTCGGTTAGATAGATGCATCAGGTTACTCTATTTACCATTGTCTGTCAGCTTCTCATATTAATGCATCGTGTGATCGAAAGATGTAGGGGTGAAAGATTATGACTTTCTGTATGTTTTTTAATTGTCCAATTCCCCTCCAAATCAATAGAGAATCTAATCATGGCCGGACAACCAGTTCTTGTATCAACTTTCTGGAATTTTGTTAAGCCATTTAGACTGGCAGACTTCTTCCGACCAGCTTTTGCACATATAAAATCTTTTGATTTCAATTTCTTTGAGTTTGACCAATAACTAGTATGGTTCTTAGAACAAGCAGTTTGATATGTGCGGTCCTGATTACACATCGCCTCGTTTCATTACGAGCGGTGGTGCGAAAGAGTTTTCTCAAATTTGGGTCATTAGACATGGACTTCATCAGCGACTCGTTATTTGCATTCATCGGCCAAATAGATACAAAAATATGTTCTGAATACATACCGAAATCATTCAAGCAGTCAAATTACTTCCATTGGAATATAATGAACATAATCAAAGAAGTAGGCAAAATAAGCTGGAAAAATAAGTCCAAAATGTTATGTACCTCAAAGATGCAGAGTCTGAATATAAAAAAATCTGAAATCATCCAAGCACCATCAAATTACTTGGGTCAAAATATAATCTCGAAAGCAAAAAAATTGGAAAAAGAGTCACTAAATACTCGTACCCGAAAGGAGTCTAGAGTCACATCTAAAATCTATAAATAATCCAGCGACATCAAATTGCTTGGTGGAATCTAAATATAATCTCGATAAGCGGGCAAAATAAAGCGAAAAAAAGGACATAAATGATCACGCCCTCGAAAGTGCAGAGAGAATGTAAAAAATACCGGAAATCATCAAGCGACCGTGAATTTGTTGGAATGCACTGCTAATCTCGATAAGCAGGCAAAATAAAGCTGGAAGAGAAGTCCAAAATGCTGCATACCCTCGAAGGTATAGAAGTCTGAGATATAAAATCTGCAGAAATGATCCAAAGCGACCTCAAATGCTTCCATTAGAATGTGAAAATATAATCGAAGAAGTAGGCAAAATAAAGCGGAAAAGAAGTCCCAAAATGCTTTACATCTCCTCCGAGAATTGAAGTACATATGCAAAATCTCGAAATCATCAAGTGGCCAATTGAATTCCATTGGAGTGCACTCATAATCTCGAAAGCAGCAAAAAAATTGGAAAAAAATTCTAGCAGCTCTGTACCCTCAAAAGGTGCAGAGATGCAATCTAAAATACCGAATAAGCAATCTAGCGTAATTGTTGGAATGTCTGCGTCATAAGCGAGCAAAGCGGAAAAAGGGACAAATGATGCGTGCTGAAGGTAATAGTATAGATCTAAAATACCCGAAACCATCCGAGCAAATTTTGATTGTAATGTAATGAACATTATATAGAATTAGACAAAATAAAGCGGAAAAAATCTGTAAATGATGCATGCGAAAAGTGCAGAGAATCTGAGATGTAAATATCAAAATGATCCAAAGCGACCAAATCTTTGGAATAGATGTAATGTCATAAGAAAGTATAAAGCGGAAAAGAAGTCCGAAATGCTGTGCTCAAAGGCAGAGTCTAATCTGAAAAGAACTCTGAATCATCGGCGTGTATTGCTTTGGGTCGTAATCTCGAAATAGGCAAAAAAATTGAAAAAAGTCTACAAATCTCTGCCTCCAAAGAGTATAGAGAGTATAGATCTGAAATAACAAAGTAAAAATTCAAAAAAACTATCAAAATCTTCTAATGGAATGTAATGAGCGTAATCTCTTCAAACAGGGAGGAATATCATATAAGTAGAAAAAATTTGCAGCGAGAAATTGAATTTTACATTTAATACGTTCATTATTTATTTCGCCGTTCTTCTTCATTGGTTCTTTGTAAAGGAAATGATTTTATTTCTCTTCTCATTTCGAAAAAAATCCTAAATCAAATCATCATATATTTAACTTTTCGCCAGCGCGTTAAAAGGCTTCTGAGTCGGATGTAAGCGTCGATGAATCTGTGCCGTCACTTCTGATCGCGTGGTTATTCTTTGCTCGCCATTAAAGCGAGAAAAAAATCGGAGCGTCGGTATGGATTGGAATCGCGTAAAGTTCGTCGCGGACTCGGACGTAATATTTTCTCAGTCAAATCTCTTGGGTGAAGATCTGATTATGATTAATCGTAACTGCATTAATTCATTATCAGTTAAAATTAAACATCTGAGGCGGTGGCTGTCGCGGAGAGGAAATGAGGGTCTTCCACCAAGAGAGCTAAGAGACGATGAGTTTTTCCCAACAATTATGTATTGTACGATCACACTGCCCACCAATTTTGTCATCGCCATCAACTCTTTTAAAAAAAAAAAAAAACAAAAAAACAAAAAAAAAAACTCTTTTTCCCAAAATAACAAAAGTAAGCCCGTCTTGACTTTTCTACGAATTCTAGCATAAAGGAAAAGATATTTTAGAAGGTGAGAGTTCAATCAACTTTGAATTTTTTTAGGTGAGCCGACCCCAGATAATGACAAAATGCAGGTTTTTTCTAGACCGGACAGCCTCTACCTTATCTAGGAATATATAATAGTAATGAAAATAATTTATTGTTTTAAATTTTTTATAAATTTAAATGTTAAAAATGCAAAATAGATTTACAATGAGATTTCCACGTATGATATTTCCAAAAAAAAATTATGATTTTATTAAATAACGAGTAATAATAACTTATAAATTATATATATATATATATATATATATATATATATATATATATATATATATAATTATGTATTTATATATCTAATATTTAATATTTAATATTTACAAATATAATATTTTCTCCATGTATAAAAAGTTGAATTTTAATTTAAAAAATAATGATGATGATATTTGATGTACATTAAATATTTGAATATTATTTATATAAATATAAAAATTAAATATTAGTTATATAAATATATTAAAATTATGTATTATATCTATAACTGCCCTTTTTATTTTCATAATTTTTATTAGTTAAATTTAATATCTAATGGTATGTAGGTTTAGAATGGAGGCACGAGGAAGGTGTCTCCACAAACTCCCATCAACCTAGTGGCCAAATTATAATCTAAAATGAGAGAACATTTAGTCAAACTTTAGGAGGAGATAAAATTTCTAAAATATATAAAATTATAAAAGCATTTAAGAGTTTTTGCGTGCTAGAAAATTAGTTGCGGTAGAGTAAAGTTCTGGCAAACTCTTTGAGTTCAAATATGATATTTAAAAGACAAGAAAACTCAAATTTTTTAAACCTCAAAAGAGGAAAAACCAGCCAAATAAAATCTTCCACTTTGTATTTCTTTTTTGAAACGATCTTCCGATTATGGGATTACATAATAATAGTATGTGAGAAGGAAACAATGATTCTTGTGTAATAGGCGATGTTGGCAGTATGTTGGTGATGTTGATAGCGGTGTTGCGATGATGATCAGCGGTAGTGGTCGTGATGATGGCCGGCGATGTTTGACGGCGAAGATGATGGCGGCGGCCGGTGGTTAATGACGTCGGTGGGATTGCTTGGAGGATCTTCAAGCTTTAGGCTCTCTCTCTCTCCTGCTCATATGAGTAATGAGAGGCTATTTATAGATTGGAAGAGTGGCGTCTCTGTAAATACATGCAAAATTTGAACCACTCATCTCCATCGAACGGCTCGTGATGATTCCCTTGATCATATGATGTATTTTGTGTATTTGAATGCTCAAATAAAGTTATAAATATTAGATCTTGGGCTCGTTAGATCCGGCTCGTCGAGACGCTTGAATTGACTATAAACACTCCATGTTTGAGAGCTATTTAGAGATTTAATTGACAGCCCAAAGTTTTCAAGGATATTTTAAGTGCTTGATCTCACCGCCTTCAACTTCGTCACTTTGCTTTAGATCAAGATTCGTGCTTCAAGTAGATTTTAAGTGTCATATCGTTGTCCCTCATTTTTGAATGATTATCTCAATCATCCAAAAATATATATGTCAATACCGCCGAACCGAGGTTCTGAGGCTATCAAGACCCGTAGCTCATATGCGCTCCGCCTCGAAAGAGGTGTTAATTGACCTGACCGATCGAATTCGGAGGCGATCAAGACCCGAGTTCATATGACAATGCTCCAGTTTTCCCTTGAAAGAGGTGTCAACTGACCTCGTCGGACCGACCGGGTTCGGAGGCGATGATCAGTGATGATAATCGGAGACGGTGATGATGAGCGGTGGCGGTCGGCGTCGATAATCGGCAGGGAAGACCGGCGACGATAAGGTGACCGGAGATGGTAGAGATGGTGACGAGATTGTCTACGATGGTCGGGTGATGACCGCGACCAGAGTCTACGGTGGGTGACCGGCGCCGATAATCGGGGATGACCGCGACGCATGGTGGTGACCGGTGAAAATTGCCGGCCGATGGTCTGCACCGGACCCATGACGTGCGTTTGCCGACGGGTGGCAAGGTAACCGGCGACGGTAATGACGCATGGCCGCATCGAGCACGGGCGGGGATGACCGGCGGACGATGGTGGTGACCGCTGGCGATTGTCGATGGTCGGCGGCGGACCGACGATATACCGACGTGGTGCCCAAGCACGGCAACCGGCAATGAAGTCGACGGCGGGCGACCGGCGCCAGAATGGCTGGGGATGACCGCGACGATGGTGGTGACCGGCGATCCGAATGGTCAGATTGACCGGCGACCTGCAGGTGATCGGCCGCAATGGTTGGCTCCGACCGGGTCGCAAGAATCGGTGACTGTGACGGCTGGTGACCGGGCGCCCGAATCGCTGGAAAATTTAAAATGGTCTGGCAAGAAGACCGGTGATGGCGCGCGGCAGCGACGGCTGGTCGGCGACGGGGTGGTCAACAATGGTAATCGGCGACGGTATCGGCGGCCGACGAGGGTGGTCGAACGACAACCGGGACGCTCGATGGGTGGCGAATCGACGCCTATGGTGGATGGCAATGCCCCGACGGGCCGCGACGTTTCGCAAGGTTGTGACGCGGTGATTTTGACCTATCCGAGATTATTTGTTCGACTGATGACGCTAACCATGGAAGAGGTTGAATCAATCTGCTGAGAATTTTGACCTATTCGAGGTTGTTTGTCGAGTGGACCTGGCGACGCTAACCTCATGGAAGAGATCAATCAATCCGAGATTTTGACCCATCCGGGGTTGTTTGTCGAGTGACCAATGATGTTAACCTGTATGGAAGAGGTCGAATTGAGTATGCTGAGGATTTTTGACCTATTCGAGGTTATTTGTCAGAGTGTGACTCGATGATCTTAACCTATATGAAAGTGGTCGAATTGAATCCGCTGAGGATTTTTGACCTATCCGAGATTGTTTGTCAGAGTGTGACATGACGCTAACTCAGATGGAAGAGGTCAATTAAACTGCTGAGAATTTTGACCTATCCGGTTGTTTGTCGAGTGACCACGACGCTAACCTGATGTAAAAGGTCAATTAAATCACCGAGGATTTTAACCTATCCGGTATCGCCCAAAGTGTTACTTGACTTCTTACCTGTATGGAAGAGGTCCGATCAAGTCCCCTTGGGATTGATCATGCCTGATTGAGATACAACGTGAGTGGTATTTTTCTTAAGTGGGAGGATTAAATGAAGAAGAAACAAGCTTGTAAGAAAAAGCCATAAACTCATTACTTTGATATTGTTGGTGATACAATATTGTCACAAGATAACTTAACAAAAGGGATGCGATACATTTCTATAGAAAGTTAACAAAAGACAAGAGGTGGAGAGGAAAAGATAAATAGGATAAATTAAAGACTATAATATTTATACACCAAGGATTACATATAACACTTTTTAGAGACCCTCCATATTCCAAGTTCCGTGGATGATTTTTTCTAGATCTTTAGTTATCTTGACATTGGTCATCCGATAACTAAGGGGGAGTGTCTTTACTGTGCAAAACTCTCGAGGTACTTCTTTATCTTGAAGATTAAAATTCTCGATGTTGAAAGTCAGGGCGTTGAGCTTGTTTGAGGTATGATTGAGGTTATTTATGATTTCTATAGACCACTCCAACCCCAATGGGAGTTTGAAATTTTATTTTAAGATGAGGTACCGAAGTGACAACACCGAAGATTGATTGGAGGGGTCTTCTAAATATAGTGTTGTATGCTGAATTTGACTTGACCACTATGAATTAAACTGAGTGTGACTTGAGAAAATTCAAAATAACGGAAGGGTGATTGTCCCTCCACTGCATGTGGCATTATCAAACCCATATAACGGTCCTGCAGCGGGTTGAAGTTTTTTCTTAACTAGACCCATGCTAAGAAAGGTTGAGTAAAATAAAACATCAATGTAACAGAGGTCACCATTCTCCGCACTGATGACAAGAGGATCTTGATGTGGAACTTGGACTCCTTCCAAGTCTGAGTTATTAAAAATGATTGGATGATTAATACAAGATTTTTTTAACTCCGGCTCTTCAAAGGCGGCGATGAAGACTTGATTAGATAGTAGTGGCCCGCTTACAATCGTTCAATTTTTTTAATTATTTGATGACTATTATGTTATTTCTGTGATGATTGTCCCGGTTGCCCCCGAGTTAGAGCTATGTTTGCTTGAGTTGGTTGGTTTTGCACAAATTGATGCAGATATCCCTATTGAATAAGCCTCTCAATCTCTTATTTAAGTTGTTTACACGCCTCTGTAGTATGTCCATGACTTCGATAGAAATGATAATATTACTCCTGATTTTCTGAAGTTGGTTTCAATGGATGTGGCCATTTAATGGTCTCTTCATCTCGAATGACCATCAAGACGTTAACACGAGATGTGTTCGCATGGTATTCCAATCATGATGTGAGGGCCGTGGGGAAATCACTTTTGTTGCTTCTTTTGATGAGATTATTGATCTGTGTTTCATAGAGCACTCTTGTGTTTTCCTGTGGATCGTTCAAATTATTTTCGGTGAGCATTAATAGCCTCATTAGCAGAAATTTGTGTTTCCACACGGTGAACCAAGTCGTGTAATGAGTGGATCAGATTCGCATTAGGAAGTAAAAGGTCCGTGACAGAGCCTCCAAGAAAAACTCCTCTTAGTAATTCTGTCTACCTGTATTTGGCGAAGCTGAGGAGAATCTCTGGAAGTATTCTTTAAGGGATTCACCATCATTTTGACGAATGTTGGAGAGATGGGAGGAATCTTTAATGATCCTCCGGTTTGTAATGAACTGTTCTACCAAAATCTTGGCGAAGTTCAAAGGTATGGATGGATCCCTCGAAGGGAGTAGAACTGTGAAGCCCCTTGCTTAACGGGAAGACTTGACAAAGCAAAGGTGTCGAGCTCGCTGGATATGCATGATGATGGTCGTAATGGTCGATGTGTTCATATGGGTCAGTTGCCCCATCATAGGAATCAATACTTGAAAGCTTAAACCTGCAGAAATATGATGTTGAAGAATAGCTTCAACTAAAGGTGAGGACTCCTCATAGCCGCGGTGAGAGGGAGGATGATTTCTGTCTTGAAGGTGAAATTCGTCTTACATTAAGCCGCATCAAGTATAACATGATGAGTCAATAAAGACGAGAATGTGTCAAGCTACCAATAATAGGTGGATTAGCAATGGCCGAGTGCACGTGATGGATGAGTAACTAGATGTCAAGGAGATCAAAGATCGCCTCTACGGAGGAACTTCGTGTCAAGGAGATTAGCATTTTGACCTCCTACGCCAACGATCGATCTTGGGGAGATGAGTTTGCCCCAGAAGGGTCGCCGTTCCTCGCAAAGTCGGATCATCTCATTTTGAGACTCTTCCATTCTGACATGATCTTCTAAAGAGATTCTCGCTCCTTCAACATGGTGACGCCTATCGTGGGGAGTGGCGTTTGGCATCCTCGGTTCAAGGATTGGTTTTGAGAGTGACGGGAGTTGGAGCGGGAGGCTCCATTGTGTCGAGTATTGCGCTTGTTGGCCATAATGCATGTGTTCACAGAAATTGTAATTGAGGGGTTCTTTTCCCACACACGCGCCAAACTGCTATGCTAAAACCATGCAAAAGCTTTAGCTTTTGGAGAGTCCAGCACACACACAGATATTTAAGGAGCGAACAAGAAAACTCTAGAATTTTTACGTAGAAAATCTCGAAAAGAGGGAAAAACCACGAGGCCTAGCTAGCAAAAATCTTTGACTTTGTATTTCTTTTAGAGTACAGGATCTTCCCGATGACCTGATGTAATATGTGAGAAGAACAACAATCGCTAAGTAATGACGATGTTGACGACAATGTCGACGGTGATATCGACGAATGACGATGGTAATTCGCGATGTTGACCGCAAATGGTCTACGACGGCGAGGCGACCGACGGCGAATGGCGTGGTTGACGACCATCGGTGGCAACGACAGGCTTGGAGGATCTTCAAACTTTGGGCTCTCCTCTCCCTCCCCCATATATGAGGAATGAAGCTATTTATAGATCGGTGAGTGACGCTCTATACATACATGCAAAATTGAACCACTCTCCATCTGACCATGATGATTCCCTTGATCATATGATGTATTTTGTGTATTTGAATGCTCAAATGAAGTCGAATTATTGATCTTGGGCTCATTAGATCCCAATTCCGAGACGCTCGACACTATAAACACTCCATGTTTGAGAGCTATTTAGGATTTAACTAACATTCCAAAGTTTTCAAGGATATTTTAAGTCTTGATCTCACCGCCTTCAACTTCGTCACTTGCTTTTAGCATCAAAATTGCGTCAATTGTAGTATTTTAAGTGTCATATCAAGAGTTAACTTTTAATATTATAAGTAATTGTATAATTTTTTAGGGAGATTTATATATATACCACATAATTCTTATGTATTTATATATATTATCTAAATTTTAATTTATATATATATATATATATTCTTCAATATCATATTAAAAATACCATCATCATTCATTTTCACTCACTTTTTAAGAGTGAAATGCACTTTTTTAAGCATAGAAAAATATTAGATAAGTTAATATCTAATTTTAAGTATTAGATATATGAATACATAAGAATTGTATGGTCTGTATGTAAGCCTTCCTTTTTTAAAATATAAAGATCTATTGAAAAATAGCTATAGAGTCACTAAAAAAATCTTGAAAATTTCACTAATCGAAGCACGAATCTTGATGTCGAAAGCAATCTGATTCTGAATCAAAACTAACCGAGATCAAATGCTTATTGTCAATCGACTCTTAAATATGAAGTATTTATATAAATCGGCGCCTTGACGTGGATTTAACAAGCCCAATCTCGTAATTCGGACTTCATTTGAGCATTCAAATGCACAAAATACATCATATGATCAAAGGAATCATTTTGAGCCGTCTGATAGAGAGGAGTGGTTGGTTTTGCGTGTATTTAAGATGCCACTTCTCCAATCTATAAATAGCCCTTCTTCATATGAGGGGCAAGAAGAGAGGAGAGAGCTCTAAAGCGAAAATCCTCCAAACACAATCGTGCCACCACTCGGCCGGTTGTCAACCCGCGTGGCCGGTAGCCACTAACCTCTAATCCTCGTCGGTCATCATGATGACATTCATCGTCGATGTTCCCTTGTTCACCATCATCACCTACTGCTAGCTATTCTGTGCGTGATTATATGGTTGTTTTTGTCTAATTTTGGGATTCCCATTGTAAGCCATTCTCATATACAATTATGTAATCCTGTTATCGGGAAAACTTGTACTCTAAAACAAATATATAGTGGAAGTTTTTTACTGAGCTAGGCCCCGTGATTTTTTTCCTCTTTTCAAGACTTTTCACGTTAAAATTTCTAGAGTTTTCTTGTTCACTCTTTAAATACCTGTGTGTGTGCTGGATTTCACAACAAGGCTAAGACGTAAACTTGTACTTTACCGCAACTGGTTTTCTTGCACGCAACAACCATCATCACTCATTTTCACTCACTTTTTAAGAGTGGAATGCACTTTTTTAAGCATAGAAAAGTATTAGATAAGTTAATATCTAATTTTAAGTGTTAGATATATGAATACATAAGAATTGTATGGTATGTATGTAACTCTTCTTTTTTAAAATATAAAGATCTATTGAAAAAATAGCTATAGAGTCACTAAAAAAATTATTATAAAAAAATTTTTATGATGAGTATTATAATTTTTTTATTTTGAAATACGCTCTTAGATTTAGTTAGAAAATATAAATTTCTCGTAATTTTTTCTTCTAAAATACAGTCAAAACATAATTTCTCAAATACTAATTATGGTACAGTTAAGACCACACCTTAGATAGAAAGTTGACCTAAATGCAACATAACCAACTCATTAAATTCAAGATCAAAACAATTAAAAAAAATTAAACCTAAGTTAAAAAAATTGCAAACAAAAGAGTCTTCAAATTGTTATTACCTACTCATCGTTGATATATCATCGATTTATTGCTCTCATAATTTAAAATAAATTTTAAAATAAAATAACGTAATTTTATTATAAAACCTCACTAAATTCAACATTTTATGGCACCTTACGCTTCATTTTAGTTGATTTTGTTAAATTTTTTTTCTTAACAAGTTCGTCACATTGTAGAAAATTATGATACCTAACCTTCATTTAAAAGTTAAACTTGTGGCTTACTATTAGTACAATAGTACATTACGGAAGCCACGTCATATGCCTCAGGACTAAGAGAAAAATTCCATTATTAAAAAAAAATAATAATAATAAAATAAAATCCTCCTAAAAATTGAAAAAAAAAATAAATCGACGAAAAATGTGTTGAAATTATGATATAAATTTGAAAGATTCACAAGTCATTATTAATAAAATGCTATTATTGTTATTAATAAGTTTATAAGCATAATATTAATAAGCTTTATGTAGAACATAATATTTTTTATATTTTGATTTAAAATAAAATATATTTAGTAATAATTTTTTATTTTAAAAAAATATTCAAAGTGCTCAAAAATTATTTTTTTTAAAAATATGATTTATTTCTAAAAAAATACATTAACTAAATGTATTTTTAAAAAAATATAAAATAAAGAATACAAAAATGCAAAAATAAATAATAATTCGAAACAGACTCAGAGTGACTTTTCTAAAAATTGACTTTATTAAAAGAAATAAATATATTTTAAAATGAATATAATATAAATTAAAATTAATTCTTTATATAATATACTCATATTAAAATTGATTTAATAATTTAAAGATTTATTATCATCTAAATTTTATTTTATTAATTAATAGATAACTTTTATTAATATACCAATAAATCTAGCTAAGGGACAATAATGGTTGTTAATTTATGAAGATTTTTAAAATTTTGACTTAATCAGGATAACAAAATTATTAAAATTATCCACGTTTAAAATAAGTAAAAAAAACCCATCGGCACCGCATAGGAAGGCATATCTGGACGGGCACAGCACATAAAATTTTTATTTATTTATTTATATTTTTATTTTGGAAGATCTGACTATTGCCAATGGCCAGATTCTCTGTGAGTAATTTTTTAAATTATTAAAAAAAATATTAGTAAAAATGGCGCAAAAACCGAGGGATCAGATGAGGATGTGATGGGCGGTGACATCAATTCACAATCCATTTCGTAGCCACTTGATAAGGATTGATGCGCCATCCACGTATATATTTTTTTAATTATTATTATCTTGTTATTTTTATTATATTATTATGTATTTCTAGTCTCAATTTTTTTTCAATAATTATTCATCTAAAATTTCACCCATCTTATAAGTAGAGATATCATTATCATTAATATTACAGCGATCGCGTTATTCACTCATGGTATTGGTACTTACTTTCCATCAGCGCGAAGAGGAATCAAACGTTTAGAAGTTCCTACACAACTGCAAAGCTAAGAGATGGTGGGTTCTAATCTCAACTTAGATCTCAAATTTGAATTTTAGATAATGCATAAATATATAAATTTGACATAAAAATAATTTAAATAGTCTAATATATATTTATGAATTATGATAATTATTTTTAAAAAATTATTTGAGGGTGGAATAAAAAAATTGTATAAAATAAATGTAATATAAAATAAATTTAATGTATTTAAAATATTTTTAATTATTTAATTGATCATTCTAAATATATAAGAGTTTAATTTTTTTATAAATATTATAAAATAAAATAAGATTTTTAGTGATTTAAATGGTGTATTTAAAATTTATTAAAATTTGATCAATTCTCTAAATACATTATGTTTTAAATGCAGCAGACTGAATAATAAAATTTTTTAAAATTTTAGAATTTATTTAATACTTTCCTCAAAATATAGCTGATTAAATAACACTATTTTTTTAATAAATAAGATATTTTATGAGATCAAATAAATAAATATAATTAAATTAGCTCAAATTTAAAATTTTAAATATTTTAATCTAGAGAGTTTATATTTTTAATTAAAAATCGTGAATTCAAACTCTTATATAAATATTATACGGATAAATTTTTAATTAATTTTGCTTAAATGTTTAAAATAAATAAATAATTAATTAATTTAACTCAAATCTAAAGCCGTCTTCTCGCTCCTTCACCACTAACTCATTAAATTTATGTTATTTGTAATTAATTTCTTAACTAACGCGTTCTCTTTTTTTTTGGAATTCAGTGGCTTATAGATAATTAATATTAATTAAATATAAATAAACTTGATTATGACTTTTTAATGAATTTAAAAAACCTTAAAATAACTTAATTACACGAAAATAAATTTATTATGTCCTTTTACTTGAGATATTTATTTTAATTTAATCATTAACTTGTTTTTATTATTTTGTTAGTTCCTACCTAAAGCTAAATTTTTAATATTTTTAATAATTATTTATTCATATTAATTTATCATCTTATGCAAGCGATGAGTATTTGTGATTTGTCCGCCGATTTCAGCCCATCTCCTGCCGGCTGCCGAACGTAGCAATTCAAGTTTAAAAATATTATTTTTTTTATCATAAATTTTTTAAAATACAATCAAAATATAATCAGAAATCAATAATCAAATTATTAAATCAAATTTAATGAAATTTTTTAAACATATCCTAATATTTAAGCCAAATTTTACAAATAAAGGTGGAGCCCGGATTTATTTATAAATATTAGATTTAATATGTAAAAAAATTTATTTTAAAAATAAATATAAAATTAATAAAATATTTATAAACTTTAAAGTTTTTTGCTTTGTCTTTATATTTGAATTACGTAAACATCAAAGTTAACCAAAGAGGGCGCTGCGCGGAGAATCTCGTGCCGTGTCGGGCTGAGTAATAAATCCTACAAAATCGACCTCCCGCTTTTATGAAAAAATAACAATAATATAAAAAATTTGCGTTTGGACGGCTATGTTTAATGGTTAGAAAAAAAATATTAAATATGTTAAAATAATCAGTATTTTGAAAGAAATAAAATATAAAGGGGAGTGCTAAAGTAAAAAAATATCAGGTTAAATCAAATTAACATAGAAGCCTTAATAAGGAACATCCCGCAGTCATTCACTCTAAAGTTCTAATATAAAGTTTAAATTGTAGTATGTTTGATCAAAATAAATAATTAATAAAATATTTATAAACTTTTTTTTCTTTGTCTTATATTTTTTACGTAAACATCAAAGTTAACCAAATCGCTGCGCAATTCTCTGCCGTGTCACGAGTAATAAATCCTAAAATCGACCTCCCGCTTTATGAAATAAAATAAATAATATAAAAAATTTGCGTTTGGACTATAAAAAATTTATGAAATAAGTATGTATAATTTAAAGGTTTTATTAAGTATCTTGCTTGTATGAAATTTTAAGTTTAAATTTTAAGTAGTGTTACAACTTCATTTAAGTTATTTTTATTTGGGTTAATTTTATTTTTGTATTTTGATTTGATTTAAGTGAATCCATAATTAATTAAAGTGTTGTAAAAGAGAAAATATAATAAAATCTCTTTTATTCTCCCAAGTCTAAGTAGATTAAAGTTTAGTTTAAATCTAATGAATATTTTATTGATTTACATACATACCACTAATCTTATGACTTTCATTATTTACTTTAATTTTTCTTAAATAAGTAAATCTTTATTATTACATCAAAAAATACCACTTGTTACTTTCGTGAAGTAAACTTTTGAGCGTAGAAAGTGGTAGTTTGTAAATATTATTGGGTGTGAAATATGTAAATGAAGAATTTTGGTATGTATGAAATATAATATTTTTTTTTAATTAATCTTAAGTTTAGATCAACTATAAATAAACTTATCCAAAAAGAAAGACATTTTAAGATTAAGTAAAATAAAATCACAAAACACACATAATTTCATTTCTTTCACAATATGTATAACATATATATGGATGCATCCTAAGCATATTTATATATGCAAGTGAAAATATTTAGCACACGTTATGATGAATGCTATCGGTTTTTTGGTGGTATCAATATTTAGAATCTTGATGTTTATCACTTAAATCTCCTTTATGTGTTTATTATCCATCGATTTTGGAGCAGAACTTATATACTCCTTTCTTGGTCCCTTGGATACTCTGGTCTCGGTTTGTCTCTCATCCTTTAAGAATCGTAAAAAGTGGAGCCTATTTTTGTGATTCCTTTCAGCTCTTCTCCTTTCTTGGATGCTCTCTCGGCTTTTCGTCCTTTAAGTATCAGTAAATATTGGATTAGTAAAATGGAGCATCGTCTATGAATTGTGATTCCTTTCTGTCAAGCTTGTGTCTTTTTCTTGAATACTCGGTTTGCTCTTGCTCTTTATGTGTTCCGTATTTTCCATCGATTTTGGAGCAGTACTTATGCTCCTTTCTTGGTCCCTTGGATGCTCTCGGTCTCGGTTTGCTCTCGTCCTTAAAGAATGCTGTAAAGTAAAGTGGAGCCTGCTTTTTTGTGATTCCAAAACGAGCCAGCTCGTTTTTATTTTCGAGCCAAAATGATCCAAAATCGAGCTAAACAATGTTGGGCTTAAAAAAAATGAGGCAACTCGAATTGCTTTTGAGCCGGATCAAGCTCGATTCAGATTCGATCCGAGCTGGCTCAAAAGCAATGTGTATGAGCTACGATCCGAATTCGAGCCAGCACATAATTGATTCGAGCCAATTTCGAGCCGGCCCTAGATTGGCTCGAAATCGGATCGTTCTCAGCCCTACTCTCGAATGACAACCCCCCGTCCCCTCTTGCCTTCGCACCACATCACGACCTCATGTCAAAATTTCAAACTAGCAATGAAAGTCGCTCAAGAAGAAGCCTCGTCATGTAATCTCGCCAAGATTACAACCTTCATCCTTGTCCAAGTAGAGAGAATATTGCGTGAGGCTACATGTTCCGTCCAATCAAAATATGATGTGAAAAAATATTTGTTAATGATAAATTAAACTTATTTTATACTATATTTTACTTTAATTGACAAATTAAACTTATTTTTAATAATATTTATTGTAGAATATGAGTGTACTATGATCACATAGTACACTCTCAATATACTCAACATACTTTTAATTAAATACTAAATCATAAATTAAATATGAACTAAACATCATTTTAATAATTCTAAACTTCCTAACAACAAATTATATGTAGAATATGCAGAGCACACTGAAAGTGTACTCCTTGTACTCCAATAAACCAATATGGTACTGCATTTAAGATATTCTAAATAAATTTTAAAATATTAGAAACTTAAAAAAAAATTAAAATCTACTCACTCTAAAATTCATTTATATATTTTTTCATCTGATATTTATTTTCAATCAATTTGATGCTGACTTTATCAAAGCTATAAGATGGCAAAGGTAAGATATTAAACAAATATGCTTGGCTGTCCTGCCTTACTGTCCTCAATAAGTGTGGGATATGCAGATTAATTTAAATGCATTTTAGTAAACTGTTTCTTTAACCACCATTTTGACATATATTGACAATTATAACAGAGTTCTAAATGAAATATAAGAAATTGTAAAAAGAAAATCATAATTCTAATAACATCATAACTCATAAATCATTAAAAGTAATAATAACATAAATGACACAGCAATTCAGCTTCACAAGTCATTTACTTGAACAAAATAATGCTAAAATTGATAGTCATTCCACAATGTTAGCGTTGGTTCTGAATTTCTTATTTTGTTTTACCCGTAATTGGCGCATATTTGTGCAATATTGTGTATATATTTCCACAGGCTAACATTTATTTCCAGATCAGAACAACTCACTTAGATAAACTACATAGAAAGCATTTGAGGGAAAGCATGTGCGATTCCTAATAGTAAGGAAAAAAAATATACATGATAGTAGAGCTAATAAAAAAATCTAAGTAGTCAATTTATAAACTAAAAAATTATTTAAAATTTGAATCACTCTTATCATGAATTTAATCTATATATATATAAATATACCAGAAATAGAGTGAGAGAACATACATGATTCAGTTGCATACAACGTCAGAATAGAAGGCTATGGTCCTGCGCTGGCAGTCTTTAACATTCAACAGTTCAACGTCAAAAACTTCAAACTGCTTTGAGCTGAAGAATGTGGATGGTCCGACCTGAAGCAAGATATTTACAAACATTAGAGATCACTGTTAAACAGAGGGAAATTTGACTTATATGTTCCATGAGAGAAATATGTTTGGTACTTCATTTTTGAAAAAAAAATTGTCTGAAATTTCAGAAGTCTTCTAGATCTTCTTGTTGTTGTCACCACTTAATGATCTAAATTTCTTGTCTCCTGATCTTAACCATCATGCGTTTAATTGATGATCCATCTTTACGCGAAGACTTTGATGACTTGACTTTTGGATCTAATATTGTAAGTGTTTATAATAAGGTACTGTGGGATCACAGCACTCAATGTTAGCTCATGTGCACTTAGAAATGAGAGCTATGTTTCTTTTGACCATTGAACCTTGTTATTTCTTTTATTCCTTGTAGTCTTGAGATTCTAATTCTATTGTGATAGTTCATCCAGTTGACAAATTATGGATCAAGAATTGGGATGATTTATTATGCATGCTTTATATGAGAGTTGTTAACCCTCACTCAATATTATTTCTTCTCTCAGTCTTTCCCATCTCCTGTGAAGGTGGAATAATAAAATGATTGACTTTATAATTTCTCTCTTTTTTTTTTTTTTGTATTCATTCATATAGAATAGCATCCCTATCCCACAAAAATGGAGTATCCATCATTACATAGCATACATCCAATGATACAAGTTCACGAACTACCTCATCAATAAAATCTAAGAATATATTGTTGAGGGGCTCGACAAATATTACTCTTTTTGAGACCGGCTCAAAAATAAATAAATAAATAAATGTTAGAGTAATGATGAATCCCAATCTCTCAATCAAAGTTGTTGAGATAAGATTCATTTCATTACTAGGACATTAAATGATATTGATGATGGCAAGTTTGACTTAAAGCTTGAAGTAGAAAAATTCTTTCGTAGCTTCCTCACACATGCACACAACATCAAAAATAATTTAACATCTATCTTTATCAGGTCTACGACAATTACTTTGGGAAGGAGTGAGGGTAGTGAGGATATTTTTATTCTTTTCTTCTCATTTTAGCTTCTTTTATAGACAAAAAATCCAATAATCCTTAAGCTTATGCACTGGTTTTATTGTAGTAGTGGCATGTTTGAACAAGTAGTGGCAGGGCAAATATTGGTGGTTCTATGGTAGCGTAAAAAGCATCAAAAGGTAGCCATTATTGTAGCTAGTTATTCTTTCATGGCCATCCAACTAACTAAATACTTCGCCATCTCTTTTTTTCATACTAAGGAGATCTTCAATTCTCTGTAATCTCTCCTTATAACATAGTCTCAAGGCTCCATAAAACCGCACTCAAGGCTCTACAGAACCGCAAAGAGTTAGGGTATGCATTCGGTTGGTTTAGTCAATTTAATTGACATACTTGTTAAACCAAATAAATTGAATCAAACAGCCAACATAATAGAACCGTCCAAACAAAATATAAATCGAATCAAACAACTTAAACCAAATAATCTGATTTTTCGATTCAATTTTGGTTAAACTAAATAATATACAAACACAATATTATGAAGAGATTTTAAAATTAAAATTAAAATTTTCTAGTTTTTTTATAAGCTAACCAATTGAAATACAATCCAACAAATTGAATGAATTAAAAATTTTCTAGACAACAAATGAATATATTTGTTCATCAATATAAAACAAATAAAAATAAAATATGATATTATTATTTTGGCTTATTCGACTTAATCAATTTTTTTAAACAGATCAAAATCAAAAATAAAAACAAATAACCTACCAATTGATAAAAAAAACTGACCCTCCAATTTATAAACAAAACAATCAATTTATAAACAAAACCAAATTGATCAAATAATATCATTTCGTTTGATTTTTTAGCTCAAACCGGTAAACAGACACCCCTACAAAGAGTTTCATTCATAATTCTTAATTTAACTATGATTTTTTTATAAGTTGGAACCAATGCTTTGATAACTAATTATGATTTGTAATTGGAGGTGCGAAGGACATTTGGAATTGGAAAGAATTTATTTAATGTAGTAGCGATCCAAGATCCAATGCAATCCTTTTAATATGATGCCAAAGAGTGTTTTTCTTTTTTCCTTTTACATTTTGTAGAAAACTCCCGCTTTACATGTTTCCCACCCCTCGTTTGCTACAGTAACCATGGTAGGCTACAAAGACTCCTTGTTGTTATAGCCCCTAAGTAGAGATGGGGAGAGATGAAATTTTTGGGAGAGTTGAAATTGCTTTCTATTGTAAGAAATAACCTATTTAAAGAAAAAAAAGTTAGCACAAAATAATTTAAATTTGACCTTATCTTCTCATAAACCAACTACATTAAATAATGAACAACCTTATCTCTAACTATGCAATTTAAAAATAACATAATTCTTTCAAAACTAACTCCATAAAAAAAATCAAATTCAAATTCAAAATACAAATTTATCCAAAATAAGTTAAAATCTCAAAGTCATCCTTTTCATGTTATCCACATCACCATGCAATGATTCAAATTTCTTGATAACTGATCGTCATAATCAAGCATCTCATTGACAATCCATCTTTACATGTGAACACTTATTAGCTTAATCTTCCTGAATAAATTAAGATCTAAACAATCCTTTCATAAGATCCTTTTGGATCATAAATATTAGGTCTAAAAAGTCCAAGAATCTTCATTACGTTCGTGGGCTCCGAAAATTCGTCACCGACCTCTCGACAATATTTGAATTTAAAGAGAGCATCATTGAAAGTGTCGATATAATTTTTAGAAGGCAGATGGAATAGTAGATAAGACACTACCCAGAGATTTTGTCTTCATTTGGTGAGGACTTTAGATCGATTCCAGTTTCATAAGTATGGCACAATTAGTATCCTAAGTGAGAGAACTTTCGATTAAAATTTATCATTAGATCGCAATCGTGCATTATAGTAGCAGCATGTGGACTTTTAGATTTTAAGATTATGAAATTCATCATTTCAGCTTAAACCTGATGGTTTGGGGAATGATGACGTGCCCAATCTAGATTCCAGGGTTCCGTCATCCTAGGTCATCGTGGTCCTTAGTCTACTTAATCAGAGAAGATAGTTATTACGGACGGATCCTTCTCCAAAACATGGGTTCGTCGTCAGAAATCTTTGTAGCGCAGGGGTGTCTTTATCTAAGAAAAGCTAGTCCTTGGGTGACAGATGGTTGTTTATCAATATATCTCATGATTGATCGAGGCGAGTCGTTGGGGAGCATATGTTCTGATCGATTGTAATATAATGGAGTCGGCCACCAAGATCAGGAGGGCTCGGTGCTCTTCATCTGTGGTCTTGGTGATCAGGACACGTCCTTCTTGGCAATTGATTGAGTAAACATAGAACACTTGATTTGATTAATTTCCTTTGATTTTCTTAATTTGTCACCCCCAACAAAAAGTTGCAAAATGTGAATAGATTGAATTTTGTCTTAAGCTTTTAATGATAGGATTTCATTTAAGCAATTTTTAAATTGACACTCAATTTGAGTTGGTTTGATTTGAAAATCTAATTAATTTGAATATTTTAAGAGTTTTAGATCCTGTCAACTCTGTTTAATTGCTAATAGAGGATTAGATCTACTGTCACCTGATAGAATCAGCTTCTCAGATATTTTACTGAGTTGAAAATTTTTATAATAGATTTTTAGGTTTTGTTAACGGACTAATCTAGACTACACCAGCCTTGTCCCAACTTGAATTTAAGCATTGGTGTGGGGGGCGATGTGTATTTAAAGCCGCAACTAACGTCTTTTGTTCGCTTCTACGATGTGTTGTGAATCCGGTGGCGTTGAAGGCATTGTAAATTGATCTAATATCTTATTAGATTTTTCAAATTAATATTTAATTGATTCCAATTTAGCCTGCGCAGCCTTTTCAGACATTAAAATTTGCACTTTAAATCTCTATGTTCGAGTACATGCAGGTATTTATAGTTTAGATAATTTCATCTAATTAATGAAATCATTAACATTAAAAATCATAATTAGAATGAAATTTCTTTTATTTTTGGATTGAAGGAAAGTTTCTTCATTAAGCGATTTAATTTAGTGTGTACGCCCGTCAACTTTTAAAAAATTGCGATCCGGTGACTATGGGCGAAATAAATTTATTGCACTCAAAATGTTATATTTCTACTTGCATTTTATTTATTCATAGAATTTTCTAAATTTCAATTGTAGGCTTATGCTCACTAAAGGTCTGTTAGATCTTTGCAAATTCAACATTCAAATTTGATATTCGCTCATACAAGCTGTTGTACTTTCTCTAAGCGAGCTTATTTGAATTCAGGCTTCTTTTGAATACAAGTCGATTATTCAGTAAGAAGTCTTAATTATACTGATACATAGGCTATCAAGCTTCATATAAATTCCTTACATTTGATTGTGTTCAATTCAAATCATTTTTAATTCGCTTGGAATAAATTATAATAACTTCAGTGTTTACTGCTTTAATCATATTTATGTTTATTGGCTAACTTCGTAGTCACATTCATATCCATATAAGAGTTATTAAATTCAATTTGAATTCATTTTTTAACTCCACATCAATTTCTATGTTTATTTGAAAACTAAACTTCAAATTTATTTTAAGTGTATATACAAAGGAATTCAATTTTATTTCAAATTTTATAGGTTGAGTTTGATCCCTATTTCTTATTTGAAATATGATTTTTTAATTTTATTTGTACTCAAGTTACTTTCAAATTCATTTCCAGTTCATTTATATTTAATTTTCACTTCATTTCTTTAGGACTTTATATTTTACATATATATTTTTTGTTAAGTCCTAAAATTTGGCTTACAACACTGACGATGATTACGGTATCATCTCCAGCGTGAAATCGAAGCTTGTTTTTGAATTCACCCGTCCGATGGCGTGGTTGATGACCTCACTGGGTCTATCTCATCGATGAGTATAATGAGGTCTTCAATCACCTGCATAAAAATAAATATATATGCAAATAATTCAAATTTTGGCAGCATTTCGACATAGGGGTCTATTTGATTTTGGATTACCTGCATACGATGAGCGTGGCGGCGGTCTTGCGACACCATAGAATTCTCATCGCGCCACATGGAGTATGGCGAGTCTTACGCATAAAGACAATGCGTATTCAATCTTTCTTTCGGCATTTTCGCACCTTTCTGCGTTTTTACATTTTATCAAAGCGTGCACTCTGATGCATTTCGATGAGCGTAGCGAGTGGTGTCTCGCGGTAATTCATCTTGTCACGATGAGCGTATCGGGAGATCAACCTCGCTATAACCCCTTTTTGGCCCCTTAGCGGGCTACAAACTCATAACTTACGAGATTCATGCCATCTCTTAGTGATGTTATGAGAGACATCATTAGACATAGAGCATATAGCATGAAAGTCAAGGGATCGATCCATGTGATGTATAGGAACGACAGTTAGTGTACCAAACTGTCCATTTATACGTCCAACTATGTCATGAACTTGGCCAGTAAACTTTTGATCTTGCAAACACTCCAATCACGTATTGTCCATGAACTTGAGTTTAAAGTCAAAATTGGGTATAGTAAAATAGAAAGCATCTCCTGCTTTGGGAATCTCTTGAGAACTTCAATACATACATACGAACCAATAGAATGTCCAACCAATATAATTGGAAGATGCTTATTTTGAAGTTCTCTGATGAAACCCACCTTGTGATTTATTTGCTCTTGAAATGAGAACATCCTTCCTTACGCCATGTCCTATCTTGAACGTGATATATTCCCAATAGCTATAATAGATGCAGTACCCCCAAGCTATTCGAAGAGTGCTTCAACAAAGTCCTTGTAAAAAGAAACAACACCTGGATTCCACAATATAATGACAACGTTCAAAGAGGCCTCTTCAGACTCTACTTCAAGCAGTTCAGTCGAGAATCTGCCGAAGACGAGACAATTTCTTGCAACGGACCGCTTTCTGCAAAGAGATGGAAAGTTTTCATCATCCATCGAGCAACTTTTGTACCCTGCAGTAGATTTCATTCTTCGTTTCATGAAGAATAGGGCATGAAATGCACACGAAATGTGGCTAAAAGAGGAGGGAGTGACGGGAGATTGAGATCGGCAGGAAGATCGAAGAGGGGTCGAAATTTTTGTTCTCTGGTTCTTCTCAGTCACGTTCCTGTGCGGTTGAAGGAGCAGAGAAAGAGCGAACCGCTTTTTTTGCGGTTGGTGAGAAAACCGAATGAATGGGGAGCAGCCTTTTTTTTTGAGTTTACATTATATATTGACATGTTTTATCAAACTTAAATATTACTTACATGACTCGTTAGTCTCGTTTGAATTTCCCTAAAATGAGTTCACGGAAGTCTACGTAAGTCTATTTTGTGCATATCTTTTTGAGTGTTATGTAAGTAATATTTAAGTTTGGGGTGTCTATAAATAAATATTTAGTCATGTATGTAAAACCCTCTTTTTTAATAGGAGAGATTTGAATCGAGAGCGGGATCGGTTCTTCAACTAGGGCTATTTAGGCTTAGTTAATTTCCCTAAATATTTAATTAAATCTCAATTATGAGTTTTATGCCACTCAGAAATCATATATATATATATATATATATATATATATATATATATATATATATATATATATATATATCAATCTTAGGTTATTTGATGTTTGACTCAACGGCGAAGTCCATTTCTGTCGGGCCGTTTGGTTCAGTCGGCGTCAAAAATTTCTCAAAATGGCTTCGATCACTCGGCGTTGCTCGGGCTGTCCGAATTGGGTGCAAACAGTCTTACTTGATAGATTTCGATGTTTCGAAGCTAATGGCGTAAACAATTTCACGAATGGAGGTCGTTTGACTTGCGTCAGTGCCTCTTAACCTCGATATTCGTGCAAGCACGTTAACAACTCGATGACTTGATCGGTTGATCATCAGGTTATGCAATATTTATATTCTGACCAGTTTCGACGTTCTGAACGCAATGGCGAAGTTTGTTCGTCGATCGAAGGTCATTTGGGTTGATTTTGGAGACGTCCAGTGCATTTCAGCCTTGATTTGCACGTTGTCACTTCAAATCATTCGATATTTGCACAGGCTTATCCGAATTGAGCGTGGACAATCTCATTTGGTAGTTTTCGATGTTTCGAAGCTAACGGCGCAATCAATTTCATGAATGGAGGTCGTTCGAATATTGTTGCAGCTTCCCGACTCCGATATGCGCGTTGGCATACGATAGCTTCGATAACTGACGGCTGATCATTGACATGCAATATTTATATTTTGCCAATTTCGACGTTTCAACGCTGCAAGTCCGCTCGTCGATTGAACATTATGGTGATGCCCAATGCATTTTAAGTCCCGATTTGCACACTGTCACTTCTGAAGTCCGTCGAATTTGACTTGTGGGCTTGACCCGACTTATGACACATATGTGGAGGTCAACAACGTTGCACATAGTGTGATGCTCAACATCAAAATCATAGTAATCATCACATTGATTACAATGGAGAGAGTTTTGAAGAGATATATGCAATTTAAAATCAATGTTGGTTTTCTAAATGCATCTAATCAAATGATGAATTTCATAATTTTTTTAAAGTATGTTTCAGCTTCAACGTAACACTACCATTGCCGGTCCCAAGTCCGGATGCAAAAAGTGGAGGGTTGCGTTAGGTAGTCAACAGCCAGCGTAAAATTTGTCGAATTAATCATGACATGAATCCTTTAAATCATTGTGTTGTTGTATGTTTCAGCTTCAACCAAACCAAATAAGCTTCATCTAAACTCAGCATGGCTTTTGCAATTTGAAACAATCTAATATTGTATTACGCAGATGTTTACAAAAGCAAATACTAATTACTAACAAGACTTGCGAAACTTACCGGAGGTCCAAGTTCAGGAGGAATGATGATCCTTCGTTTACCCCCAGGTTTCATGCCATGTATGCCTTCCTCGAATCCTACATTTATTTCTTGTCTGCGAAGTTAATCATGAACACTAGAATGCAATTCAACCAATATTGAGATATGCTTGCCTGGAACTAATGCATTATTGCCTAGACGGATCTTAGCTGGTGATCCCTGTGAATAAGTGCTATCAATACGGCGCCCTGATTCATTGTAACCGATATAGTGAAACGTGACCTGTAGCAGCAGTATCTGATTAACAGTTGTTCTGAAAGCAAGAAGAAATATTAAACTGAATACCAGAAGCAAAACAGATATATGGATCCCATTATGCCATCAAAAATTTCAACAATTTAACAATGAAATTTTCATGTTTGGTAGGCACAAACTACGGGAACCATGACAATTTACATAAAGAAACAATGAATTACTCTTGAACACAGGACTAACCTGTTGGCCATCCTTGGGACAATCACCATCACCAACTTCTATGTCCAAATACATGAGGCCCGAGCTACTTTTCACATATTTATCAGACGCCACTACTTTCACTTGAAAACCTGATAATGGACCATGTTCACAATAGTTAAAATGTTTTTGAAGATATTACCTACCAACAAACAATGGCTAATACTAGATACCAGAAACACATGTAACTACCGTTAGCTGAGGATACAAGGTTGTACATATACCTTAAAGTCTTAACAAGAAGACATGGTTAAAGATATGTATGAGTGAGAGAGAGATCAGGAGCATGATGAAAGTACAAGAGGCATGAGCCATCACGAAAGCTTAACAACAACAACAACAACAACAAGCCTTAATCCCACTAGGTGGGGTCGGCTACATGAATCCTTTGTCTCCATTGTGTCCTATTATGTGTAAAATTCTCATTTAATTCAAGTATATTAAGATCATTTTTTATACATCTTAACCAAGTCTTTTTAGGTTTACCTCTACCTTTCTTAACATAAGGCAAATCTAATGCATCTACTCTACTAATCGGGTCATCGGACGGCCGACGCTTTTATGTGGCCAAACCATCTAAGGCGACTCTCCCTAATCTTATCTACCACTCTACTTTTTTTCCCAACATACTATTTTGCATTCTATCTCTAAGAGTAAAGCCACTCATCCACCTAAGCATCCTCATCTCTGTAACACTTAACTTAGTCTGCTTCTTTTTATTGGCCAACATTCGCACTATAAGTGTCTTACCACCATCTTATAAAATTTTCCTTAAGTAAGTGGAACTTTTCTATCACATATAGGCCGATGTACATTCCTCTTCAACCATCCAACTTGAATTCTACTAATAACATCTCCATCTATTTCACCATCATTTTGAAATTCTCTATTTTTGTTTAGGGTATTAAGGTTGCTAAAATCAATCGTACTTTCAGATCCTTCATTGAAAAGTTTATCAAAATATCTCATCCACCTATTTTCAATATCTTTTCTAAGAAAAGACTTTATTATTTTCATCCTTAATACCCTCACTCAACTATGTCTTTCTTTCTTCTTTTCGCTTTAACTTATACATACATCTTTCACCTTTCATATCTAATCTATCAGATAAATCACTAAAAGTAAGATCATATATCGCTTTAGAATCTCCTTTTATATCTTTCCCAATTAATTTTACATCTAAACCAAGTTTTATAACAATCTTCTTATTTATCTTTTCAGACACTCGACTCCACCACCAACTATTCAATTAGTTTTTCCTTTGATTCTCCAAGACATCTTTAAGCAACTGCTTAATTTCACTGATATTTTTTTCACATAATATGGCTTCCTCAACACCCCAAATTTAATCTCTTGTAGCTTCTTAAAATATTTTTATTATTTGTTTCTAAGTGTCCCCATCTAATCTGACAATAATTTAGTTTATTTTTCTCTTACAACCTTTCATCTTAAAATCTAAAACTAATACTAATGGCATTTAAAATTTCAATTTAATCCTACATTCTTTACAATTTAAACAATCTATTTTTCTTATCGAAAATAATCAATTTGTGTTTTATTAGATCCATTTTTATAAGTAATAATATTTCATCTCTTTCTTAAAAAAGTATTAAGAACTACAAAATCAAGTAAATCTAATAAAGTTATTCTTCATTATTACCCAAATCCATAACCACCACTTTAAAATCTTCTACTACCAACATGTCCATTTAGATCTCCTCCAATAAATACTTTTTCTTCAAGAGTATCTTTTGTATTAATCCTCTAATTCATTCCAAAATTTTTCTTTTCATACCTCCAAACCTACTTGATGTACACTTATAACATTATAATAAGATCAACAATAATCTTTAAAGTATAAATCTATCTCCACATCTATTAATACTTATAATATTATCCTTCAAACTTTTATCTATAATCACACCTACACCATTTCTAGTTCGACTTTTACAATACCAAAGTTTAAAACCTAAACTATCAATCTCCTCGCCTTCTCACCAACCCATTTAGTTTCTTGAACACATAAAATATTTATCTTTCAACCATAATATCTATTAATTCCATTAATTTACGTAAGAGTACCTATATTCCAAGATCCTAACCTAATTCGGACTAACTTGCCCGCATCCGTCAAAATGTGGGAACCTCTTATTTAACATCGGGCCGAATGTACGGCTAGCACATTTTTCATCAGATAGTATACGCTGCCGCTCTGTGCCTTCAAGATAAACACAATGATTTAAAGGATTCATGTCATGATTATTTCGACAAATTTTACTCACGCCGACTACCTAACGCAACCCTCCACTTTTTTGCACGGCCGTAAATGGCCACATTTTTCATCAGATTCAAACCATCACGAAAGCTTAAGAAGAAGAAATCGACTTGCTCATTGAAGATGGTATGGAATATGGGTAAGATGGACTTGCAATGCCTAATTAGAGCTCAAAAAAGGTGATGGAAGAAGGTGCAAATGAAGAATTTTGGGGGAGGAGAGGAAGAAGAGCTCGTATGATTTCCTCATCAAAGAAGAAAGATAAGCAGAGAAAGTATGAAATATGACAAGGTGGATGTCCAAGGAGTCGAAGAGGAGGATGAGGCATGTGGTCCGATTACACATATAGTCAATGTGCAAGAGCATCTTTGTAATTTTTTTGTTTTTCATCATTTTAGAAGGGAAAAAAACCATGACTTCAATCAAAAGCACATAGAAGTTAAACATATAGAGATAAATCCTAAGATGATCTCACGATTATTTGTACGTGACCAATTAAACCACTAAATATCATATTTCTCTAATTTACTCTCTTGATTATACAAAATTGATCCAAAAACTTTTCTTATATATAAATATTGATACAACATGGATCTCAATTTAGTTACTCGACTATACAAAATTGATCCTAATTTAATCCCTAAGGGTCCATTTTGAATCAATTTGTATAATTGAGAAATGAAATTAAATAAATGTGATAATCTTCTTATTCGAAGTGCCAAGAATTACTTCGAAATTTAAATAAACCGTAAGCATATATTTTTAAACCAAAAGTGTCTCATTCTAATCAAATGATAGGTAAAGTGTATAATTAGATGATAAAGTAACACTTAAGTGTGATATCTAAGTTTTTTGGAGCTACTACAAAAGAAAGAAATGAAACAAATGAAACATTTTTTAGGATTTCTTAAGTTAAAACAAGATGGTCAAAATAGAGAAGTTTCTAATGAATACTATGGGATAAAGAATATCATGGAGATTTAAAAAAAATTTAATAAAATTGCAAGTAATAAACTTATGTTGTACAAATTTAAGAGTTGAGTTTCAAAAAATCATGATAGAAAAATTGAGAATAATACTGAAACTGTTTAAATAGATTTGTGCATATTTAAGAGTAGATTGAGAAATGATCATATAAGAGGGGCAGTGAAAGTAATATTTATTGAAGATGAGATAGTTAAAAATAAAATTTGGGATTTATAATGACGGACAAAAGATGAGCTAATAGTCAAGCATAAAAAATCAAAGTAAAAAAAAATAAGAAGAAAAAGAGGCACATCTATGATAGTTTGAATGAAGTTATGCAAAATAAATTCATAAAATTAAGTAAAAAAAAGTTTAGATGACACTTAATAGACACGATTAGAGCATGAAGAATCATAAATTTAACTACAATCCATTAGGTGATTAAAAGTAAGTTAGACGCCAACACTCCAAATATTTATGGATTGTTTTCTGCCTACTTTGGCTTTCAACGAAAGCGTTGGAAAAAGTGGATAAAGAAGGGAGGGACTAGTTCGAGAGTAAATGGTACTAAATCTAGGTAGGCTCTTGTAGTTGAGTATTTGTTTTTTTTTTTTTTTCCAAGCAAATAAAGAAGATAAAAAGACTTTATACATGGCTTTAATTGAACAAGTTGAGGACAAGAGCCTCAAAGCCTTTTCACTAAGTTTCAAGCTATTGCTTTATTGAAACAAGCCCTTAACCAAGGCATTAGAATGTACATCTGGTCTCTTGATAATCCTAGTAATTTCTCCATTCCAAAGACAACAATGCCTAAGCAATAATCCCATAGGTGATTTCAGTTTGTTTTCTTGCCACTGATGATGATGTTGATAATCAACTGATCATATCAAATATAATAACACATAATCTATAGAAAAAAAATTATTAAATAGCAATGTTATGCAAAAAGTAATGAAAATAGATTTCATATAATATCATAAAGAATAAAAGACAATTGCAAACTTCAATTCACATTTAAAAATGAGAAATAGGTGATTCACAACTTTTGTTGATTTATTAATGGTCAGCACACAAATCTAGTAGTACAACTTAAATTATGACCATAATAAAAAATCATATTCAAATTTTGGAAAAATTATTGTTAGTTATTTTGAGTTCCAGTACATTACATTGGCACACCAATTCATTTATTTTTCTACTTCTATGATCATTCATTAGTAAGCTCTCTATCAAAGCAACAACGATAAGAATTATTAACCTTCTCTAATGAAGTTTGGGAAGTCATTTGGTGCTTGATTTGCCTCTTGGATCTTCTTGTTCTGCTCTAGAAGGCATCATTGAACGGATTTGTATTCTTTACCTTTCCATTGGCAGAATATGAGAAAAGAAAAATAGAAGAAATCACAGGGAGCCTTAGGATGACCCTTCGTGTGCAACTCACAATCGAATCTGGTAAGCAGGCATATTCTTTTTCATCTTTCAAGAAACTAGATCATGTACATAATTTTCAAAATAAATAAAATCAAACATTACAAATATTGAACAATCACTCAATAAAAAATATATTGAGATTCATAACCTTTTAATATGTGTTATTGTGGTCATACTCGCCTCAGAAGCCACCCAAGCGGCTGAAAGTTTTCCTACTTCATAAATGAAATAAAGTTAAAGCAAATGAAGCATAAAAAATTTGGTAGACAATTGAAAAAAATAATGAATTTTTTTTGTCATTTTTCTTGCACAATCAATGCATAAACGAAAGAACATATTGTAGTTATTTTGTAGCATTTGTAGTCCATGCTGAAAAGATACAATATAAAGTAAAATATATATATTCATATTGAAAAATGAAAAATAGAAACCAATGAAGTAAAATAGAAAGAAATAGATAAACAACAAACAATGAGCAAACAGGAAAAGGACTACATATGTCTACTTTCTTCTCCAATTAATGAAAATAATTCAAGCTTACTTCTCTTTTCACCAACATCATCGACACTAAGCTTTTCCCAACTAAACGAGTGGCCTTATGAATTTCGCTCAATTGATACTTGTTAAGTGCAAGATGAATGGTAATTCAATTTTGTGCAATTTTTTGCATATAGCGTTTATGCCATAATATTATATTTGTTCTATCCCATTTATTTCACAATCCCTCAAAATTAATTATATTTGTGTCATACTAATCTATCTTCTTCCTTAATTGCATATATCCACCTAATTATGTTTCAGTATTTACTTTTCAATAGTTATTTTTCTTATATATAATCATTCAACACTCTATCCGTTAAACTTTCATGAAACATCCTTCAAGTATTTTATTTACATTACAATAGTTATGATAACATGTTTGCCAACCCTTAAATCATATAATATAGTCACTATATATATATAACTTCATAAAATTTACCTTTAATTTTCTACAATATTCTCTTTTCATATAGCAATTCTAACAAAAATATCTATATTAACTGTTCAATTTTGACTCTAAAAGTTAGATACTTATATCCTATTATTTTATTTGATAGGCTCAAGTTTCTTAACATATCAAACTTTCAGATATCACCTAATCTTTTAATAATATTGACTGATATGTATTATTAAATGTCTAGTAAAATAGCATATTATTTACCCAAATTTTATTCTACCAATCAAAGTCCTTTTTTTCATTTAAGTTTTCAACATTGTTCTGCTAAGTTATTTGGATGTCTTACCTTATTTTTTGAATATCTTTTTATAAGTATCTTCCTAAACAATATAGAAACAAACAAATTAAGGCTTAATTTAGAATTGTGATGTTGAAGCTGTGATTTTGTTTTGTTGTAAAAATAAACGATCATATTCTTAAATAGATTTATGTATCAGATCATAAGTTACTCCATATGTAATGAAGTCTTAGAGAATATGCACATGCAAAATGAGAATTTTCTAAGCACATGTTCTATGTAAACTAAAATTGTGTTTGAATAAGTTAAAAGAGATGAGCTACACCAATGAAGTCTTACAACTAAAACTTAATGTGATCCTAATACTATTGAAAACTCTTGGATAATCCATATATATATTTTAATGCTGGCATTTGCTTATCATACATATTGTTAATAACTTCAGTATATCTTTGATAATATTTTATTTTGAATACTAGCAAATAAATTCTTGTAATACTTTATTATATGATATTTTTGGATGGTTTCTCTACTTCTACAACACATGCTGCACTAATATATATATTCACAATCTTAAGTTACTTTTTTTTTTTTTTTACATTTGACATTAGTGATATAAAATTGGTTAATAGAGATTCAATTTGAGATGGCTCAACCAAAATAAAGGGAGACTTGAGTTCATACGTTTTTTATTGATCATAGGATAATTTTGGATAGAGTAATGCCACATTCAATTAAAGTCTAACTCAAACATAACTCGATTACAAGTCAACCACACCTAGCTTAACATAATCAAAATATTTTGCAACTAAAAAACATCTATGAAGAGAAAAATTAAGGTATAAATGCACATATCAAGTGTATCATAATTTCTATAAAATATGTTTTATTTTCATCAACCTTACAAAAACTTAAGCACAATACACATTAAAAGGTTCGAGGTTGTTGAAACTTGAAAGCAAAGCTAGAAGGTCTACTACAACCATTATAAGCACTTGTAACAATTGTTTGCCATACACAATCCAATTAGAAAGAAAATAATTAGTCCAATTTATTGAAGCTTAACAAGTCACTTTCAATCATGTGTAAATATAAGCTCAGGCTTGTCAACTAAATTCAAGACAATAAAGATAAGTCAATTCTTCTCCATATGGCTCATCATCAAGTGTCAATTTAGTTTTACAATTTTTTTAATCATGTTGTATGTTTTAAATTTGTAAATATAAAAAAACGGATATATCATGTCTTGTTAGTCTTAAGTATTTTTACCATGCATTAAGAACAAATTTATATATAAAAAGTCCCCTTGGAATGTATTTCCCAATTAAATGTTTATTGAAAATTTGAACAAAAGCAAATATTCTCACCCCTTATAGTAATCGACTCTTAGGGTAATTACTAGAATTATTAATCTCCCCTCTCCTCCCTTCAATCACTAAGATGATTAGTATCTCTCCTCCATAAAGCCCTCTCTACTAGATGTCTTCTATCTTTAACATTCATATTTCAAGTATCAAAGTTTTCTGAGCTTAAAACAAGAAAAGAAAGCAGAGATCAAGGTGTTTCTTGTCCACATTACATCACTTGATATCAAACTGAAAAAGGCGACACAATAAGGTGAGGTTACATCCAAGACTAAAGTAAAAGGAAGAGTAATTACGTAAAGTGAGTAAGAATAAAAGGGATTATAAATCAAGAGAACATATTAGTTTTATTGGAAAACTTTGATGAGCTTTGAAAGAGCTATTAAGGTCTCCAACTTCATGTTAGATGCTATACTAAATAATTTTTTTGTGACATATCGGCTTATCATTGAAGCTTTTATGATATTTACATCGATAATTCAATGAAACAACTCATTGTTCATTTCATTAAATGTTTTCAATCCTTCTTATTAAGGCATTTTATCTATAAAGCGAGGACTAGAAATAAAAATAGCATGTTAAATAACATTTTGAATATTATTTTCTAGCCACACTAACACTTATGATTCATGTCAAGAAGTTCATCAATAATCGTAGTTACGGATTAGTTTAGTGTAAGGCACAACAACAAATATTATTCAATATTTGAGGAATTTTATTAGATTGAATGATGTTTGGAGATATTATATACATGAGCAGTTTATATGATATTGTTGTTGTATTATGACAAGTAACTTTTTGTGAATAGTTAAAATTACTAATTAAAGTTAGTCATGATGGAAAAATTGAAATACTCAGATTTTGGCTCAGAAAATTCACCACGATCTCTCAATTAAGAGAGTTTGATTAAATATCAGTCAAATTTTCAGAAGGCAGATGGAATAGTAGATAAGACACTACCTATAGATTTCACCCTCATTTTGTTCCAGGTTTCTTATAGGCGCAAGCACCTATAGTTAATTACCCCTCCCAATACTAAGAGAGAACTTTCGATTAAGGCTAGTCATTAGATCACTAAATGCGTAGTGTATAGCAGTAGCATGTGTAACTTTGAAATTTAGATTTATGAAATTCATCATTATTTAACTTAAAGCGAATGGTTGGGGGAACGATGACACGCCCGATCGAGATCCCATGGTTCCATCATCCCGGTGCGTCGGGCCTACATACGAGAGAGATCAATCCAACAGTAAGGCTCCTTGTCAACTCATGGGTCTAGGAACCTTGTAGACTTGAGATAATGTTTGTCTAAGGAGATATGCTTACGTCTACCTTAGTTGACAGATGACTTTTTGTCTTATCAAGTATACCCTAAAGTGCACAACTCAAATGACAGAGTCATTGAGGAGTATACGGGCTATAGACGTGACCGCAATATAATGATGCTATTTGGCAGCAAACCACCCAAGAAGAGACTATCAGAACCGCCTCATATGGGAGCTCACCGACTAAACCACGCTTAGAGCACCGTCAGCCCCACTGGCGAGATTGATTGAGAGTGAATATAAATACACTGACTTGGACATTTGCTCCTTTATGAGAGTTTGTCTAATTTGTCACTTTCGAAAACAATTAAGGAAGGTGAATTGAGTTTTGTTTTTTACCATACATGAATTTCATTTAACCATTTAGAACTTAGTGATTTATTTAATTTTATATTTATATTGATAATTAATTTAGATTAATCGATTTGAGCATGCAAGTATATTTGATAAGTAAATATCTCCTCCGGTTGAAACCCTCATGCAACACAGCCATCATCGGAGTATATCTGCTTGGTCATTTAGTTTATTGTTCCAGATATTGTCGGCTCTATTAATTTAATAATAGAGGATCAGATCTAGATTTATACTTTAAAATTTTAGAATAATAATGACCCCTCTGGTTGATATCTTCGATCAACTCGTCCATATAATATAAAGTCTATTTAACCATTTAGTTTATTATTCTAGATTCTGACGACTTTATTAATTTAGTAATAGAAGATCAAATCTTGATATATATTTTGAGAATTTTGAATTTGAGATTATCGAATATAAATATCATAAATATTTTTGATAATTATGACCCCTCCAATTGATACCTTCAATCAACCTATCATCGGACTTGAGATATATTATATATGTTATATTAATTAACTTCTCAAAGATTTTCTCAATAAAAAAGTTATAACAACATCAGATTTTGTTAACTCGAGAACAACCTAAATCAACCCACGCAAAGATCCTTACACACCGAATTTAAGCACTTATAATATGCGAACCCATGATTTATAACACTTATACTAATTTTAAAAAAATCAAATTAAATTGAAGATTGTTTTATATTTTACAGTGTTCATTTCTTTCAAATGATTACACAAATTTCAAGACTTGAATTGAGTGATAATTGGCCTATAATTTATAAAATTAATAAATTTGAAGTTCTGTCTGTAAGATATTAATAGATAGATCCAGAAGATTATTGTAACTATTTTTAACTTAGTTCTATTTAAGATTCTAGAAGATGTTTTCTCAAAATTTTGGCTTTATTTGGGCAAATAAACTTCGTATGTATATGATTTATTTTATTTAAGCGAGTAAAACATATTTCTCTTTCTATAAATACAGTTGTTCAGCTCATTCTCATTCAAGTTTATTAGATTCTATTAAATATTAGAATTTTAGTACGAGGCTTTACTTGTGGTTTGGGAGGATTCTTTCAAGTTTTTCAAATCTTTTCAAGCTTTTAATAAGTTCTCTTTTCATTTCATTAATGTTTATGAATTCTTTTTTATCTTAGAGTTTTGAAAATTTGTATTATAATTTACTTTGACTTAATTATCAATTTAAAGTTCATATAATATTTTATTTTACATATTATTTAAGTCTTATAAAAGTCCGAACTGAAAATTTCAAGATCTCACATCATCCCGTGAGCCATATCTTTACTCTTAATACTGATTGATGTCTTTAGATTTAAAGTCTTTTCTAAGTGAGTCATCACATCGCACAATATTTATTTAAGTATTGATATTTATTATAATTACATTAAAAGCAATAAGTACAAAATTTAATATATGATATTGAATATCTGAAGTATTTGAATGAGGTGTTGACAACTGATTTATCACACTTAAATATAGTTGTTTCCTGAAGTCTTCCAAACACATCATAAAAAAAGCATAAGCTCAATACGGTTAGCAAAGATTATCTGAGTATTTAAATTTATGTTCAATCAAGTGGGCAAAAATTACATTTATAATTTTATTTCCATGAATACATAGAGGTGAGACAATCAAGATACAAACGAAATCCCTACTACTATCTCACCCATCCCTCTTTTTTTTTTGCTTTGTCGAGTAATGACAACCACATATCCCTGATACATCCAAATTCCATCTCATCCTCTTCATGCCAAGTAACATGTGTTATTGTTTTCCAAATGAAACAGAAGTTCAACAATGAACCATGTGTGGGCAAGTTTTAATCATAAATAGCATAAAGACATCAACACAGAACCCTACAGTAATTTAAATCATATTATCTGATACCTCATTGGCTGAAATTGACACGGAAGCTTAAGGGATTGGAATGGGGCTGTCGTTGCAATCGACATACATGCCTATGAGTTGCCGACCGTTGCTCATGAAAGAGGAAATGGAGAGCACGAGCCATGGGTCGCTTGGTTTTGGCTAGGAGGGAGTTCGGCAGCTGTTTAGTCGGGAGAGGGGTTGATTCAGCTATTGTAACCGACAGAAGAGAGGTTGGGACGGGAAGAAGGCATGATTCAATTGGTGCAGTGCAAATGGGAGAGGAAGTTCGCTCACGGCAAAGCAAGCAGGATCGAGTCAGGGAGTCTCGACTCCACCTCGCAGAAAGGAGAGGGAGGTCGGAGAGGTTGACGCGGATACCCATGTTACGTGAGAGACCGAGAGGGTGGCAATGCACGACAATGGATCCAGAGAATCGATTCGAAGAGGAAGGGAGGAGCTTGCGGGCGCAGAATTGTTGTCGAGGTTGTACGTGAGTGTTGTGAGGATTAGGGTTGGGTAATAGGGGTATATATAGGTAAGCTTCCCTTTCTTATTTGAGATAAAAATAAACTCCATTCTTGAGTTTTCACAATTGTAGCACCATATAGACAAATTGAATATCAATTTTAGGTTATTTCGATGTTCCGGATGCAACGGGGCAGTCCATTTCGCGATCAGAGTTCGTTCAACTCAAGTCAATCGATCAATTTGCGATTAACGCTACAAATTGACGCGTTTGTGTAGTCCAATTGAGCGGACGTTTAGTTTAATAGTTTCAACGTTCAACGCCAACAGCAATCAATTTCGAACGGGCGTTTGAACATCGCCGCTCGACTATACGCGTCGCATTGACGGCTTAACCTCTTGATCGATCAATCATCGACAGTGCAAGATGTATAGTAATCATTTTCGATCTTCAACACGATGGCTCGCTTGATCGAATGTCATTTCGACGTTTTGGTGACGAAAACAGATTTCGCCTTGATTTGAGACTATCGCATCTGGGTGTGCATTTTTAATTAAAACCGAATCAAACCGATCCAAATCAATTTTGAATTGGATCGGTTTTATAAATTTTTTTTTATTTTGGATTTGGTAAAATTGCTTTGGTTTTGGTTGGTTTGTATTATCTTAATCCGATTAAACCATTAAACCGAAAATAGCTAAAAATTAATTTTTTTCATTTTTTAGAAAATTCCTCTCAAAAAAAGTAATTTCAATGATAAATTTGTATATTATTAATTTTATTTGTTAAAGAGTTATTTTGTATGAAATGATTTGATAAAATAATGTAATTTTTTGATTAATAATTATTATAGTAATTATATTTTCAATTTTCGCTAAACCGAATCAAAATCCAAAAAAATTTCTTTGGATCGGTCGTTTTATTGATTAAACGGACGGCTTATTCGGATTTAAAAAACTTGCTTAACAAATTTCAAAACCGATCCGCCCAAATCAATCATTGCACACCCCAATCATCATCAAATTTGTCTTCCCACTCGATTGACGTAGATGCATGGAGGTCAACAATATGTTGTTTTAATAAAACATTGAGGCCAAAGTAGTATGCAACTCGATATTGATAAATCCATACAATGGAAGGATCATTCAAACACATAAATAAATTATGACTAGATCCTCTCCCATCCAAGACTAAAGCGCATTTCCACCAAAAAGATTCGAGAAGGGAGGCTAATCTATCGCTTTTCAAACAATGATCATCAACCACGCATGATAAGTTTGGGATTTCATTTGCTCTATTGAAACCAAGACATAGCTTCATTTGAGTGATCTAAAGCCAAATACTTGAAGTGTAATTTTAGTTGTAAAAGATATAGGACGTGACATTGGAATCAAGTCATGAAAAGAGTGAACGCTTTTAGATATCTCGATTCTATTGTTCAAAGTGGTGGAGAAATGAATGTTACTAGTGAATTCAAGTTGGAAGGTTGAAGTGGAAGAATGCTTTTATTATAGATGAATATGACTTAAAGAAAAAATTTATAAGATGAGATTAAAAGTTAAGTAAGAAAGAAGGTTTCAGTAGAGTGGCTTATTAGACAAAATGTAAAAATAAACATTTAAAAATTGTAGAAATAAGGACGATAAGATTAGAGAAATACGCATTTGGTAATGATAAGAAGAAGAGAATGTAGATAGATGAAGAAAAGATAGATGTATTCCAAAGACTGATTAAGTTGATAAAAAATATTTTTTATTTAAAAATTTGATATTTAAGAAAAAAATGGTGAAAAGATTTACGTGTCATCAAGCAATGACAAAAGCTTATCATCGCTTATGTTTTTTTTTAAATTCTTTACAACAAGTTTAAATATTAAAATTTTCGTTATTATTATTATAAAAATTAGAAAAACCTTATTTTATTTTAAAGGCCTAATATTATTCAAATTTTTTTATTGAAGAGATGTTTTATCTTGATTAATTAGATTATTTTTAACATTTTTTTCATTATTCTTTTATTTAAAGAAAAATATCATATATTTGATAATTGACATTTGCAAAATTATATAAAATTTGATAATAAAAGATTTTTGCAATAATAGCTTTTTTTCCAGATTTATATATATTAGCTAAATAAAATAAAATATAGTTGTTTTATCTTTTATTTTCTTATCGAATTATTAATTATTTCATAAGATGAATATAGATTACCATCAAGTTTAATTAAACATTAGAAAATAACAGAAAGATTATCACTGATAAATGATATCACCAAAGATGTTTTAATGAAATGTTCGAAAAAATGAATAAAAGATGAATTAAAATTATGGATTTAATTTTAAATAGAACAGAAGAAGATGTTTTCTATTTTAACAAACAGATAGATGAAAGCTGAGAGGGCGTGATTTGTTGGTGAAAGTGAGAGAGTTGAATATTTATCATATTTGAGTTATATTTTGATTTAATCATATTATAAAATTTATATTATATTTATTTTTCTTTTATGGATTCTTTATGCAATAGCTATCATCACATCGACATGTTATTCCTTCATGATCCAATAAAAGAAGAATCGTTATTTAAATAAATAAATAAATGTATTTATTTGAAAGAAGCGACATAAATATAATTTTTAATTTTAGCATAAAATAAAATAAATAAATAAAGTATTTATATAAATTTTGCGAAGATTAAGAAAAAAACGCCTCTTAAAATAATTACAGAGATAGATTAGTCACGACCGCTATTCCACTTTCTCGTCAACAAATCATCTCATCGCAGCTTTCATCATACACTCATACTACTACTGCTCGCCGACTCTCCATTTATCTCCCTTTGCTAACGGAGTCTCCTCTCGGTAGCTCATCTCCTATCGCACGAACGCTCTTCCCTCAGCCATGTTTTGTCAAATGAAAATTTTTCCTCACAATTCAAGAAATACATCTTTTTATTTATTGGTATTTACATGCATACACAATTCTTCATTTAAACATACCAAATAAAACATCAACATCTGTTCCTGATCCAAGTACTTATCGTGACTCTTATCGCTTTGAGAAATGGTCTGGCCCATTCCTCAAAAGATGAGGATTCCTTTCTACAATAATTTTCACTGGCTTACCAATGAATAATCATCTTCAATCTTTAATCTAAAGTTTTCGAATCTTTAAAATTCAAATAATTCATAATTCTGATAAAATAAAAGATAAAACAAACTATATTTTATATTTTATTTAGCTATTTAAATCCTATCATTATTATAAGCACTTCACCATTCAAAATCTAAATGGATGCTGGTTGCCAAAAAATCATTGTTTTATTATATCTGAAATGCTAATATATGATCCCTCGCACTTATTATTTATGTCATAATAAATCCAAACACTGCTCGAATGACTTCAATATCATAATTTTTCTAGTGAATAACTAAAGAAAATGAAGATAGAAAAAAGGAACTAATCATAAAATAAAATATCTATCTTTCAAAAGTTCACTAAAAACTTAACTTGTGTCGTTGTCCGTGAAAGAGACTTAATGCTTATTCATTCACTGAACTGAAAAATTATTATGTGAATCCTAAAAAATTGTAATTGAAAACAATCATTTTTTTACAACAATGGGTCTGATAACACTATCATCTGTATGCCACGCAGATGCTCACAATTTGAACGAGAGGTTGCAATTTGGGATAAGATATAATGGATCTAATTTAGTTTTTTTCATATAAAATCGGGTCTTTCCTTTTATCAATTAATAATGAATGGAAAATTTTGGCTAAATGACTTTGTAAGGAATTTAAAAAAACACATAACGATGATACTTTGTCCACACATGGACGGGCTACATAAATTTCTTCATCAGGTTCTCTTAAATATCAAATTTTTATTTAATTTTAATAAACTAAGATTATTTTTATGCTTCTTAATCAAGTCTTTTGTATCTCTATCTTTCTTAACATGATCAATCTATTACATCTACTCTTCTGATCTAACGACGCTTTATGACCAAACCATCGAGGCAATTCTCTAATCTTATCACCTGAGCTACTTAACATTTTTTCATGTTTATATTCATTTCACATTTTTCTAAGTGTAAAGCCACTCATCCACGAGCAACCTATCTTTGCAAGACTTAACTTAATAGATCTCACTACCATCTTATAAAATTTTCCCTTTAAACCAATATTTTCAATCATATAATACCATTCTTCCACTTCAACCTTCCAACTTGAATTCAAGTAATTCCCATCTATTTCTCCACCACTTTGAACAATAATCGAGATATCTAAAACGCTCACTCTTTTCATGACTGATCACCCAATGTCACAACGTCACCACTAAATCTTTACAACTAAAATTACACTTCAAGTATGGCTTTTGATCTACTCAAATGAAAGCTATAGTCTTTCAGAGCAAAATATGAAATCCCAAACTTATGTATTGAGTGATCTATTGTTTGCAAGAAAGAACCGATAGATTAGCCTCTCCCTTCTCTGAAATCTTTTGGTGGAAAGGAAATGCCTCTTAGTCTGATGGAGAGGGATCTAGTCATAATTTATTTATTTGAATGATCCTTCCATTGTATGTATATATTTTAAACCAAAAGTGTCTCATTCTAATCAAATGATAGGGTAAAGTGTATAATTAGATGATTAAGTAACACTTAAGTGTGATATCTAAGTTTTTTGGAGCTACTACAAAAGAAAGAAATGAAACAAATGAAACATTTTTTAGGATAAAATTTCTTAAGTTAAAACAAGATGGTCAAAATAGAGAAGTTTCTAATGAATACTATGGGATAAAGAATATCATGGAGCTTTAAAAAAAAATTTAATAAAATTGCAAGTAATAAACTTATGTTGTACAAATTTAAGAGTTGAGTTTCAAAGAAATCATGATAGAAAAATTGAGAATAATACTGAAATTGTTTAAATAGATTTGTGCATATTTAAGAGTAGATTGAGAAATGATCATATAAGAGGCAAAGTGAAAGTATTTATTGAAGATGAGATAGTTAAAAATAAAATTTGGGATTTATAATGACGGACAAAAGATGAGCTGATAGTCAAGCATAAAAAATCAAAGTCAAAAAAAAAAAGAAGAAAAAGAGGCACATCTATGATAGTTTGAATGAAGTTATGCAAAATAAATTCATAAAATTAAGTAAAAAAAGATGACACTTAATAGACGATTAGAGCATGAAGAATCATAAATTTAACTACAATCCATTAGGTGACTAAAAGTAAGTTAGACGCCAACACTCCAAATATTTATGGATTGTTTTCTGCCTACTTTGGCTTTCAACGAAAGAGTTGGAAAAAGTGGATAAAGAAGGGAGGGACTAGTTCGAGAGTAAATGGTACTAAATCTAGGTAGGCTCTTGTAGTTGAGTATTTTTTTTTTTTTTTTCCAAGCAAATAAAGAAGATAAAAAGACTTTATACATGGCTTTAATTGAACAAGTTGAGGACAAGAGCCTCAAAGCCTTTTCACTAAGTTTCAAGCTATTGCTTTATTGAAACAAGCCCTTAACCAAGGCATTAGAATGTACATCTGGTCTCTTGATAATCCTAGTAATTTCTCCATTCCAAAGACAACAATGCCTAAGCAATAATCCCATAGGTGATTTCAGTTTGTTTTCTTGCCACTGATGATGATGTTGATAATCAACTGATCATATCAAATATAATAACACATAATCTATAGAAAAAAAATTATTAAATAGCAATGTTATGCAAAAGTAATGAAAATAGATTTCATATAATATCATAAAGAATAAAAGACAATTGCAAACTTCAATTCACATTTAAAATGAGAAATAGGTGATTCACAACTTTTGTTGATTTATTAATGGTCAGCACACAAATCTAGTAGTACAACTTAAATTATGACCATAATAAAAAATCATATTCAAATTTTGGAAAAATTATTGTTAGTTATTTTGAGTTCCAGTACATTACATTGGCACACCAATTCATTTATTTTTCTACTTCTATGATCATTCATTAGTAAGCTCTCTATCAAAGCAACAACGATAAGAATTATTAACCTTCTCTAATGAAGTTTGGGAAGTCATTTGGTGCTTGATTTGCCTCTTGGATCTTCTTGTTCTGCTCTAGAAGGCGCTTATCATTGAATGGATTCTTTACCTTTCCATTGGCAGAATATGAGAAAAGAAAAATAGAAGAAATCACAGGGAGCCTTAGGATGACCCTGTGCAACTCACAATCGAATCTGGTAAGCAGGCATATTCTTTTTCATCTTTCAAGAAACTAGATCATGTACATAATTTTCAAAATAAATAAAATCAAACATTACAAATATTGAACAATCACTCAATAAAATATATTGAGATTCATAACCTTTTAATATGTGTTATTGTGGTCATAAGCCTCAAGCCACCCAAGCGGCTGAAAGTTTTCCTACTTCATAAATGAAATAAAGTTAAAGCAAATGAAGCATAAAAATTTGGTAGACAATTGAAAAAATAATGAATTTTTTTGTCATTTTTCTTGCACAATCAATGCATAAACGAAAGAACATATTGTAGTTATTTTGTAGCATTTGTAGTCCATGCTGAAAAGATACAATATAAAGTAAAAAATATATATTCATATTGAAAAATGAAAAATAGAAATCAATGAAGCAAAATAGAAAGAAATAGATAAACAACAAACAATGAGCAAACAGGAAAAGGACTACATATGTCTACTTTCTTCTCCAATTAATGAAAATAATTCAAGCTTACTTCTTTTCACCAACATCATAACTAAGCTTTTCCCAACTAAATGAGTGGCCTTATGAATTTCGCTCAATTGATACTTGTTAAGTGCAAGATGAATGATAATTCAATTTTGTGCAATTTTTTGCATATAGCGTTTATGCCATAATATTATATTTGTTCTATCCCATTTATTTCACAATCCCTCAAAATTAATTATATTTGTGTCATACTAATCTATCTTCTTCCTTAATTGCATATATCCACCTAATTATGTTTCAGATTTTTACTTTTCAATAGTTATTTTTCTTATATATAATCATTCAACACTCTATCCGTTAAACTTTCATGAAACATCCTTCAAGTATTTTTATTTACATTACAATAGTTATGATAACATGTTTGCCAACCCTTAAATCATATAATATAGTCACTATATATATAACTTCATAAAAATTTACCTTTAATTTTCTACAATATTCTCTTTTCATATAGCAATTCTAACAAAAATATCTATATTAACTGTTCAATTTTGACTCTAAAAGTTAGATACTTATATCCTATTATTTTATTTGATAGGCTCAAGTTTCTTAACATATCAAACTTTCGTATCACCTAATCTTTTAATAATATTGACTGATATGTATTATTAAATGTCTAGTAAAATAGCATATTATTTACCCAAATTTTATTCTACCAATCAAAGTCCTTTTTTCATTTAAGTTTTCAACATTGTTCTGCTAAGTTATTTGGATGTCTTACCTAACAAAACTAACATAGATCAATACGATTTACTTTGAATATATTTTTATAAGTATCTTCCTAAACAATATAGAAACAAACAAATTAAGGCTTAATTTAGAATTGTGATGTTGAAGGTATGATTTTGTTTTGTTGTAAAAATAAACGATCATATTCTTAAATAGATTTATGTATCAGATCATCATAAGTTACTCCATATGTAATGGAGTCTTAGAGAATATGCACATGCAAAATGAGAATTTTCTAAGCACATGTTCTATGTAAACTAAAATTGTGTTTGAATAAGTTAAAAGAGATGAGCTACACCAATGAAGTCTTACAACTAAAACTTAATGTGATCCTAATACTATTGAAAACTCTTGGATAATCCATATATTATTTTAATGCTGGCATTTGCTTATCATACATATTGTTAATAACTTCAGTATATCTTTGATAATATTTTATTTTGAATACTAGCAAATAAATTCTTGTAATACTTTATTATATGATATTTTGGATGGTTTCTCTACTTCTACAACACATGCTGCACTAATATATATATTCACAATCTTAAGTTACTTTCTTTTTTTTTTTTTACATTTGACATTAGTGATATAAAATTGGTTAATAGAGATTCAATTTGAGATGGCTCAACCAAAATATAGGGAGACTTGAGTTCATACGTTTTTTATTGATCATAGGATAAGTTTGGATAGGAGTAATGCCACATTCAATTAAAGTCTAACTCAAACATAACTTCGATTACAAGTCAACCACACCTAGCTTAACATAATCAAAATATTTTGCAACTAAAAACATCATATGAAGAGAAAAATTAAGGTATAAATGCACATATCAAGTGTATCATAATTTCTATAAAATATGTTTTATTTTCATCAACCTTACAAAACTTAAGCACAATACACTGATTAAAAGGTTCGAGGTTGTTGAAACTTGAAAGCAAAGCTAGAAGGTCTACTACAACCGCCCCATTATAAGCACTTGTAACAATTGTTTGCCAGCTACACAATCCAATTAGAAAGAAGATAATTAGTCCAATTTATTGAAAGCTTAACAAGTCACTTTCAATCATGTGTAAATATAAGCTCAGGCTTGTCAACTAAATTCAAGACAATAAAGATAAGTCAATTCTTCTCCATATGGCTCATCATCAATTGTCAATTTAGTTTTTACAATTTTTTTAATCATGTTGTATGTTTTAAATTTGTAAATATAAAAAAACGGATATATCATGTCTTGTTAGTCTTAAGTATTTTTACCATGCATTAAGAACAAATTTATATATAAAAAGTCCCCTTGGAATGTATTTCCCAATTAAATGTTTATTGAAAATTTGAACAAAAGCAAATATTCTCACCCCTTATAGTAATCGACTCTTAGGGTAATTACTAGAATTATTAATCTCCCCTCTCCCTCCCTTCAATCACTAAGATGATTAGTATCTCTCCTCCATAAAGCCCTCTCTACTAGATGTCTTCTATCTTTAACATTCATATTTCAAGTATCAAAGTTTTCTGAGCTTAAGAAAACAAGAAAGAAAGCAGAGATCAAGGTGTTTCTTGTCCACATTACATCACTTGATATCAAACTGAAAAAGGCGACACAATAAGGTGAGGTTACATCCAAGACTAAAGTAAAAGGAAGAGTAATTACGTAAAGTGAGTAGAAGAATAAAAGGGATTATAAATCAAGAGAACATATTAGTTTTATTGGAAAACTTTGATGAGCTTTGAAAGAGCTATTAAGGCGGTCTCCAACTTCATGTTAGATGCTATACTAAATAATTTTTTTGTGACATATCGGCTTATCATTGAAGCTTTTATGATATTTACATCGATAATTCAATGAAACAACTCATTGTTCATTTCATTAAATGTTTTCAATCCTTCTTATTAAGGCATTTTATCTATAAGAAACGAGGACTAGAAATAAAAATAGCATGTTAAATAACATTTTGAATATTATTTTCTAGCCACACTAACACTTATGATTCATGTCAAGAAGTTCATCAATAATCGTAGTTACGGATTAGTTTAGTGTAAGGCACAACAACAAATATTATTCAATATTTGAGGAGTTTTATTAGATTGAATGATGTTTGGAGATATTATATACATGAGCAGTTTATATGATATTGTTGTTGTATTATGACAAGTAACTTTTTGTGAATAGTTAAAATTACTAATTAAAGTTAGTCATGATGGAAAAAATTGAAATACTCTGCATTTTGTGGGCTCCGAAAATTCACCACCGATCTCTCAATTAAGAGAGTTTGATTAAATATCAGTCAAATTTTCAGAAGGCAGATGGAATAGTAGATAAGACACTACCTATAGATTTCACCCTCATTTTGTTCCAGGTTTCTTATAGGCGCAAGCACCTATAGTTAATTACCCCTCCCAATACTAAGAGAGAACTTTCGATTAAGGCTAGTCATTAGATCACTAAATGCGTAGTGTATAGCAGTAGCATGTGTAACTTTGAAATTTAGATTTATGAAATTCATCATTATTTAACTTAAAGCGAATGGTTGGAGCGATACCCGTCGAGATCCCATGGTTCCATCATCCCGGTCGTCGTGTCACATAGTGAGATAGTCAATCCAACATAAGGCTCACAACAAATATGTCGGTTGCGGGAACCTCGTAGACTTGAGGTAATGTCTAAGGAGACACGCCACGCTTACCCTATTGAGATGTTTTTTTGTCTTATCAAATATACTTATATGACAACTCAAATGACGAGTCATTGGAGTATACGGTATACGCGACCGCAATATATAATGACGCTTATTTGGCGAAACCACAAGAGACTCAGTAACCGCCTCATATGGAGCCTACCACTAAACCACGCTTAAGAGGCACACGCCCTTCTAGAGAGATTGAGAGTGAATATAGAAATACACTTGACTTGACATTTGCTCCTTTATGAGCTAGAGTTTGTCTAATTTGTCACTTTCGATAAACAATTAAGGAAGGTGGCTGAATTGAGTTTTGTTTTTAGCTATACATAGTGAATTTCATTTAACCATTTAGAACTTAGTGATTTATTTAATTTTATATTTATATTGATAATTAATTTAGATTAATCGGATTTGAGCATGCAAGTACATTTTGATAGTAAATATCTCCTCCGGTTGAAACCCTCATGCAACACAGCCATCATCTATATCGCATTTAGTTTATTGTTCAGATATATTCTATTAATTTAATAATAGAGGATCGATCTAGATTTATACTTTAAAATTTTAGAATAATAATGACCCCTCTGGTTGATATCTTCGATCAACTCAGTCATCATTGAGGAATATAAGTCTGTTTAACCATTTAGTTTATTATTAGATTGACGTTTTTATTAATTTAGATAAGATCAAATCTTGATATATATTTTGAGAATTTTGAATTTGAGATTATCGAATATAAATATCATAAATATTTTTGATAATTATGACCCCTCCAATTGATACCTTCAATCAACTCAGCTATCATTGGAGACTTAGGAGATAGTCGTTATATTGTTATATGACATAATTAACTTCTCAAAGATTTTCTCAACTGGAAAAAGTTATAACAACATCATTAGATTTTGTTAACTCGGACCTAGTCCGCAGACCCAACCGGAAATCAACCCACGCAGCATCCTTACACACTGAATTTAAGCACTTATAATATGTCGGAACCCATGCGGGTGATTTATAACACTTATACAATTTTAAAAAAAATCAAATTAAATTGAAGATTGTTTTATATTTTGTACAAGTGTTCATTTCTTTCAAATGATTACACAAATTCTGAAGTACTTGAATTGAGTGATAATTGGCTCTATAATTTATGCAAAATTAATAAATTTGAAGTCTATTTAGAATTTAAGCCAACGCCTTCTGTCTGCTAGTATTAATATGGTATAGATCCAGTGGCATAGAAGATTTGAAACTAACTTGTATTACTTTTAACTTAGTTCTATTTAAGATTCCTAGCAAGATGTTTTCTCAAAAATTTTGGCTTTATTTAAAAATAAACGTATGTATATGATTTATTTTATTTAAGCAGCCCCATAAAACATATTTCTCTTCTATAAATAAAGTTGTTGTTCATTCTCATTCAAGTTTATTAGATTCTATTAAATATTCTGAGAATTTTAGTACGAGGAGGCTTTACTTGTGGTTTGGGAGGGATTCTTTCAAGTTTTTCAAATCTTTTCAAGCTTTTAGTAAGTTCTCTCTTTTCATTTCACTTAATGTTTATGAATTCTTTTTTATCTTAGAGTTTTGAAAATTTGTATTATAATTTACTTTGACTTAATTATCAATTTAAAGTTCATATAATATTTTATTTTACATATTATTTAAGTCTTATAAAGTCGAATTTGACAAAATTTTGGCGATCTCGACATCATCCCCGCTGGGGTCGGAGTCTTGAGTCTTCTACCATACTTAAGAAAGCATGAGTCGATGTCTGCGACACCGCAGTTAGAGTCTTCTAAAACTACTACACTTAAAAAAGTGCATAGCCTTTAACATCGAAAATACATAATGATTTCTCATGCTAAAGAAAGATGCACAAGTTTACTTTCAAGCAAATATTTGCAATTGTATTGAAACAATAAGTAAAAGAATTTAATATACTAAACAAGCATATACACAGGTATTTGGAATGAAATTCGACAACCTCTCTAAGATTATACCCGTAGTGCATCGTGAGAGAGCCTTCCCATCACACTTAAAAAAGCATGCATCGATGACTTGTGACACTTAAGAAGTCTTCCAAACACATCACGATAAAAAAACGCATAAGCCTTCAATACCGTAAAAAATACTGGTTTCGCTATCTTAAGCAAAGATGCGTGAGTATTTATGTCTAACAAATTTTTCACCGTGTTGAAACAATCACAAGTGGGCACTTAAAATTACAGCACTTCTTATAATTTTATTTCCATGAATACATAGAGGTGAGACAATCAAGATACAAACGAAATCCCTACTACTATCTCACCCATCCCTCTTTTTTTTTTTTGCTTTGCCGAGTAGTAATGACAACCACATATCCCTGATACATCCAAATTCCATCTCATCCTCTTCATGCCAAGTAACATGTGTTATTGTTTTCTCCAAATGAAACAGAAGTTCAACAATGAACCATGTGTGGGCAAGTTTTAATCATAAATAGCATAAAGACATCAACACAGAACCCTACAGTAATTTAAATCATATTATCTGATACCTCATTGGCTGAAATTCGATTACGGAAGCTTAAGGGATTGGAATGGGGGCTGTCTAGCTCGTTGCAATCGACAACATATCTGTGCCGCCTATGAGTTGCCAGACTGTTGCTCGCGAAAGAGGAAATGGCGAGCACGAGCCATGGGTCGCTTGGCTTTGGCTAGGAGGGAGTTCGGCAGCTGTTTAGTCGGGAGAGGGGGTTCGATTCAGCTATTGTAACCGGACAGAAGAGAGGTTGGGACGGGAAGAAGGCCGCGGATTCGAACAATTGGTGCAGTCCGCACAGGCAAATGGGAGAGGAAGTTCGGCTCACGGCAAGGACAAAGCAGGCGAGGATCGGGAGCGTCGCTCAGCTGGGAGTCTCGACTCCACCTCGCAGGAAAGGAGAGGGAGGTCGGGCAGGAGGTTGACGCGGGATACCCACGTTACGTGAGAGACCGAGAGGGTGGCAATGCACGACAATGTTTCGATCCAGAGAGAATCGATTCGTTCGGCCAAGAGGAAGGGAGGAGGCTTGCGGGGCGTGTGAGTTGTTGTCGAGGTTGTGTACAGGAGTGTTGTGAGGATTAGGGTTGGGTAATAGGGGTATATATAGGTAAGCTTTCCTTTCTTATTTGAGATAAAAATAAACTCTATTTTTGAGTTTTCACAATTGTAGCACCATATAGACAAATTGAATATCAATTTTAGGTTATTTCGATGTTCCGATGTAGGCAGGTTGATCGAGTTCAATGGCATCGAATTCGGATCAATTTCGTTTAACGCGCATTATCGCTACAACCGGCCGGTTTGTCCGAATTTAGTTTAGTTTAATAGGTTTCAACGTTTCAACGCCAACGGCGCAATCAATTTCAGGAACGGAGGGCGTTTGAACATCGCCGCTCTCGACTGGCACGCGCATGACCTCTTGATCGATCAATCATCAGATTGTGCAAGATGTATAGTCTAATCATTTTCGATCTTCTGAACACGATGACGAGGTCGTTGATCGAATGTCATTTCACTGGCGGTGATATTCCGATTTGAATTATGCATCTGTGTGCATTTTTTAATTAAAACCAAAATCAACGATCCAAACCAATTTTGAATTGGATCGATTTTATAAATTTTTTTTATTTCAGTTTTGGATTTGGTAAAATTGTTTTGGTTTTGGTTGGTTTGTATTATCTTAATCCGATTAAACCGATTAAACCGAAAATAGCTAAAAAATTAATTTTTTTTTATTTTTTTAGAAAATTCCTCTCAAAAAAGTAATTTCAATGATAAATTTGTATATTATTAATTTTATTTGTTAAAGAGTTATTTAATTTTGTATGAAATGATTTGATAAAATAATGTAATTTTTTGATTAATAATTATTATAGCAATTATATTTTCAATTTTCAGTTTTTTCTAAACCGAACCGAAAATCCGAAAAAAATTTCGGTTTGGATCGGTTCGGTTTTTGTTATTGATTAAACGGATCGGCTTCTTCGGATTTTAGATTTAAAACTTGAACGGTTTAACAAATTTCAAAACCGATCCGTCCAAACTGACCGATTGCACACCCCTAATTGCATCCGAAGTCCATCAAATTTGTCTTCTGAGCTCGACTCGATTGACGTAGCATGCATGGAGGTCAACAATATGTTGTTTTAATAAAAACATTGAGGCCAAAGTAGTATGCAACTCCATGATATTGATAAATCCATACAATGGAAGGATCATTCAAGCTACATAAATAAATTATGACTAGATCCCCTCTCCCATCCAAGACTAAAGCTGCATTTCCTTTCCACCAAAAAGATTCCAGAGAAGGGAGAGGCTAATCTATCGGTTTCTTTCTTGCAAACAATAGATCACTCAACCAAGCATGATAAGTTTGGGATTTCATATTTTGCTCTATTGAAACCAAGACTATAGGCTTTCATTTGAGTAGATCTAAAGCCAAATACTTGAAGTGTAATTTTAGTTGTAAAAGATATAGTGGCGTTTTGATCAAGATCAAGTCATGAAAAAGAACGCGTTTTAGATATCTGATTCTATTGTTCAAAGTGGTGGAGAAATAGATGGGAATGTTACTAGTAGAATTCAAGTTGGAAGGTTGAAGTGGAAGAATGCATTAGGCCTATTATATGATTGAAAAATATTGGTTAGACTTAAAGGGAAAATTTTATAAGATGGTAGTGAGATCTACGTTAAGTCTTGCAAATATTAGGTTGCTCAGTGGATGAGTGGCTTTACACTTAGAGACAAAATGTGAAATGAATATAAACATGAAAAATGTAGAGTAGCTCAGACGAGATAAGATTAGAGAGAGTCAGATGGTTTGGTCGCATAAAACGTCGTCCAGATGACTAAGAAGAAGAGTAGATGTAATAGATTCGATCATGTTAAGAAAGATAGAGATAGACCCAAAAAGACTTGATTAAGAAGCATAAAAAATAATCTTAGTTTATTAAAATTAAATAAAAATTTGATATTTTTAGAAGGATTTATGAGATCCCATGTAGTGGGACAAAGGCTTATCATCGTTATGTGTTTTTTTTAAATTCTCCTTACAACAAGTCATTTAGCACCAAAATTTTCCATTATTACATTATTAATTGATAAAAGGTCACCCAAGACCAATTTTATATGAAAAAAAAACTAAATTAGATCCATTATATCTTATCCCAAATTGCAACCTCTCATTCAAATCAAAATTGTGAGCATCTGCATGTAGGCTCTAGATCCAAGTGGTACTATCAAGACCCTTAGCTATTGTTCATGAAAAATGACCGGGTTTTGCCCATTCCACAACAATTTTTTAGGATTCCTGTCTATAATAATTTTCACTTCGAGTTCAAGTGAATGAATAACCATTAAGTCCTCTTCGGACAACACACATACAAAAGACTGCTAGCTTAAGTTTTTAGTGAACTTTTGAAAGATAGATATTTTATTTTATGATTAGTTCCTTTTTTTTCTA